>JABUQX010129018.1:0-15000 GCA_015478945.1 Trachelipus rathkii | reverse complement strand
TTGGCAGGAGTCGGGTCTCTCGGCCTTCCGGTGGAACTACAGGGTAGGACTATTTCCCCCCTTCCGTGGAGGGTCTCCGGAACCGCCGCTCTTTGGTTATTTGGGTGTCGCGGGGGTTCCTCCGCCCCTCCCCTATGGGATATGGAACTTGAATCATGTCCGTTACCACTGAAATTCATTGTTTGTATCATATTTATAGAAATAGTAATATTTTAAAAAAAAACACAAAATCAAAACTGACGGAGTCGTAAAACAGAATAGGACCTATATATATATATATATATATATATATATATATATATATATATATTATATATATAGTAATATATATATAATAATATATTATATATATATTATATATATATATATATATATATATATATTAATATATATATATATATAATATATATTACGAAATGTAAAATTTTAATTCATTGAAACATTTTTCTAATTAAGCTAAAAACGCGTTTAGCAATTCATCTATTTGACAACCTTTACCAGGACTTTCAATATAATAAAGAAATTTCCCACAATCTGCGTCCTTGCACAGCAGTTTCACACGCTATTACGTTAAATTTCCTTTGCATCAGTTTAGAACTAAATTAAGACATTTTAACTAGATTCTTATAAAATTTGCCCTAATTTTTAAGATAAAGACGTTTATAACCTTTCTAGTTTACCAAAAATTTCTCAATTGGGAATTAAGCCAAAGGCAAAATATTTAAACTCCAAATTTTATTTTATAATACTTACTTATTATATTAAAAGTAGTTTAAAATAAAAATTTCACGAATAAAATTTTTTATAACAAAAACCACAAACTTCAATAAACACAATAAGTTTCTTTTTTTCGAAACAAAAAAATTTCTAAAAGCAAATAAAATCTAAAATTTTAAATTATAAAATTATAAACAAACCCCAAAAAATATATTACAAAGAACAAATTAAAATTTCACCAAATCTAACGCAACAAATGGCCTGACCGAACTTGACCCGTAACAAAATTTAGAAAAATCATAAGATTAGGACTGTCTCTTTTGTTGTCCGAAAGAGTTCTTTTTTACTTGGTTGACTTTAAATGTCTATTAAGAGTAGCGTTATCTTCGTTAGGTTGTTGTTGTGAATACATTATATATATATATATATATATATATATATATATATATATAATGTGTGTGTGTGTGTGTGTGTTTGTGATATATATATATATATATATATATATATATATATGTCTGTATATATATATATATATATATACTATATATATATAGACACTACTGGATATTAGGAGCCTATTTCTTTAAAAAATAATAGAATTCAACACTGAAGAATATGAAACCAAGTGGGTTACGATGTGAGAGAGGTATTCCAGGGGTGGATGGGTGAAGGGGTGAGTCCACCCTGCCCATAGGATTACCCCCTCAAGCTTTAAACCCCCACTTACACCTGACGCCGCTGTGATTTACCCTTGGGATATTGCTTAACAGTTTAAAATTTCAATTAAATTTCAAGCAAAAATACGACATAAGTAATTAGCTTCTCCACTCCCTCTAACACTTTAGCTTAATATTTTTCGTAATTTCTTCTATAGATATTATTTCAGCTCTCTCTCTCTCTCTCTCTCTCTCTCTCTCTCTCTCTCTCTCTCTCTCTCTCTCTCTCTCTCTCTCTCTCTCTCTCTCTCTCTCTCTCTCTCTCTCTCTCTCTCTCTGAGCTTAGCACTGAGAAGGCTATGGTTCTGATAGTATCCCTCCTATTAGTCTTGTTATTCTTAGAACTTGTGCTCCAGAGCTTGCACCCTGACTTGGTAAGCTGCTTCGTCCCTTTCTACTTCCATCTTCCTTCCCTGCTGGAAAGGTGAGCCCCAGTCAACCTGTGTCAATGTAGGGAGGGATCAATCTTAACCATGTAACTATCATCCCACAGCTTTAGCCACTGTCCTTTGTAGTTTTGAATCAATCCCTTTTAGGAAAATTTTGAAACATCTTAATTCTTCAAACCTTATCTCTTATCGCTTTCGTAAGGAACGCTTTACTGGTGATTCTCTTTCTCTTCTTTCTCTTCTCTCCCTTCTCTCTCTTCTTTCTCTTCTTTCTCTTCTCTCTTCTTTCTTCTCTCTTCTTTCTTTTCTTTCTCTTCTCTCTTTTTTCTCTTCTTTTTCTTCTCTCTCTTCTTTCTCTTCTCTCCCTTCTTTCTCTTCTCTCTCTTCTTTCTCCTCTCTTCTCTCTTCTTTCTCTTCTTTCTCCACTTTCTTTTCTCTATGATTCTTGGTCTTCTTTTTTTCTTTTTCATTTCGGTGAATTTTTTGTTGTTGCGTTAGACATATAGCAAGCCTTCGATAGAGTCTGGCAAAAATCTTTGATTTATAAAATTCCCTTTTACGGTTTATATCCTTCTCCTGTGACCGTCTCTCTGATTTCCTTTCCAGTCGTTCCATAGTAGCTTTTGTACGCGGCCACCGTTCATCCCTTAAATCTATTAATAGTGGTATTCCTCAAGGTTCAGTTCTATCTCCAACTTTTTTTCCTACTTTTCATCAATGCTCTTTTATTTGTCACTTAATCACCTATCCAATCTTATGCTTATGATTACACCATAAAAGGCATCCCACTCAACATCAAATAACCGCTGCTAAGGAGACGGCCTCTGATCTTTCTCGCATCTCTAATTGGAGCAGAGAAAATACGGTTGTTTTCAATGACTCAAAAACTTAGTTCCTTCATCTATTTACTTGACTATAATATCTACTAAGCAGGCAACCCAAGTCTTCTTCTTTTCTTAATATTCTTGTTATTTCCTTTTTATTTCATTATATACCTTTCTTGGAGGAATCAATTTTTTACTCTCACTAAACAAACCTCAAAGGGTTGGCTGTTCTGAGGTGTCTTCAGAACTTCTTCACACCAACCCAGTTTCTTACTCTGTAGGGACGTTGTTCGTTCTTGTATGGAGTACACATAGCAGACGTAGGATATCTGAGGTGGTCCACTCATACAACTCGTTCTTGGAAATTTGCTACAGTCGAGTCATGTTAAATCTCCTACTCTACACACTCTTTCCAGTAACTTTTCTCTCCTGCTCACACTCTCCTGGTAACTTCTCTCCCTACTCTTACACACTCTTTCCAGTAACTTTTCTCTCCTGCTCTTACACACTCTCACCAGTAACTTCTCTCCTACTCTTACACACTCTCCAGTAACTTTTCTCTCCTGCTCTTACACACTCTCTAAAGTAACTTTTCTGCCGTCTTTTAATATTACTATTACAAAAGACATTGTTCTCCAAACCACAACTCTCTGATCGCATACCTCTTCCCAGTCTTCAACTATCAAACCACACTCTCATTTCTTCTCCGTCCATATTCCTAACCCCAGAATTAACCGCTATGCTCAATCTTACAGGTACTCCACTTGTAAAGTCTGGAACCTCTTCATCTTCCACTTTTTGTTAACCCAAACAATTTCAAACGTCGTGTATCGGCTCGATTCATGTCGGCTCGACTTACCGGATTTGGACGGGACTCCACAACTCAAAGGGATTTCATGTATCTTTTCGACTTTTCAACCAAGAGAAATATATATATATATATATATATATACTCTTTTATATGCCTCTACATACATAAATATATATATATATATAAATATATATATATATAAATATATATATATATATATATACTATATATATATATATATATATATATATATATATATATATATATATATATATATATATATATATATATAATTTTTCTTCCAGGTAATAGGAAAGCTTACAAATTAATAGTTATCATTGCAAACTTAAATGGTTCAGATCCATATACAAGGATACCTTTAAGCTAGGGAGTTGACCGATGCACCGTACCCTGCGGATTGCGGTGCGGTCTGAAAAATTTCGGTTTTCGGCCAGCCCTGCTTTAGACCATCCGTTTGAACCATTCCATCCATTATTCCATCCATTCCTCTCTCTCTCTCTGTCCATTCTCTTTCTCTCTCTCTCTCATATATATATATATATTCAGGTACATTGACAGAACCCACCCTTTTTTTATGAGGAGCAGAGCTATCGGTCTGAAACTTGGAATATAAGCTCGAACAGGGTAAATTTCAAGAGTTGGTAGGATGTATATGGGAGAGTTACACTTCCCCGAGCTTAGCCGCTACGCCCTTGTTACGGCTTGTGGGATGAATGAAGATTAGTCTTATGTGGAGGAATTGACAGACCGACAGGTCTGTCAATCCGACAAACAGACAAAACCGAAGGTTTTGTCTGTGTTTGTCTGTCCTTGATTTATTATTATTATTGTATTTATTATTATTATTATTATTATTATTACGTTGAAGATTTACCGAAGAACGAATCTGAGTTGAAAATCATCCTCAACATATGCATTTCTGAGAATCCAACTCCAACTCCGACTCCGACTCCGACTCCGACTCCGGCTCCGACTCCGACTCCGGCGCCGGCTCCGGTTCCGGGCGCGGTTTGGTTCAGACATCGGTTAGTGTTGATCTGTCTGTATTATTATTATTATTATTATTATTATTATTATTATTATTATTATTATTATTATTATTATTATTATTATTATTATTATTATTATTATTATTATTATTATTATTATTATTTTTTGTTATTTTTTCCACCGAGGTTGCTTCTTCGCATCCAGTTCTGAGTCCAATATATCTACACGGGTTAGGGTTATCGTATTGGGTTAAAATTTGGAGGGGTGTTAGATAGGGATCATCTCGTCGTAGACGAGGTTACGTCCCGATAGTCAGGGGACCCACCTTAAAAAATCGAAGTGTTCGTAATTGGCTGAAATTTGGTGAGAGGATTCAGGTTGAATTTTTAGAAATACTTGATATGTGAATCTGTGAGTTGGCTCCGGCACCGGTTGCTGGATCCACTGCGGTGCCGAGTTAATAAACAGTCGTATAACAACAATGTTGGTGTCTTTATAAGGGTTATCGAAGTCGTAGAGTTCGAATATGATGGTTATAAGCCAGTGTAGGGTGTCTACCCCTCATTAGGTGGGGTCTCGACTGAAAAAAAAAGAGCATGCACAGAGTGCAAAACAGAAGTCGAAGGAGGGAATGAAAGGGATGAAAGAGGAAAGGAGGAAGGAAGAAGAATGAAGAAGGAGGAGGAGTAGGTGTTGACAGATGCTCCGGTGCTGGCTCCGGTGCGATGCTTAGTTAATAAATATTTATGTAATGATACAATATTGGTGTTAAAATAAATATGCTTATAAGGATGTAGATCTCAACTAAGGATGTTTGAGACTCCCTCATGAGCAAGAAGGTAGCGTCATCAGGCTCCTGGTCGATGCGGGGGCGCGCCCGCAGGCGCGCAAGCCAGTGCAATCCGCCGGCGCGATCCGACGCGTGTGTGCGCGCCCGCAGGCGCGCCCGCCGGCGCGAACCGACGAGGGAGGGGCGCGTGCGCGCGCCCCCTCGCATCCCGCATGTACGATCCGGTACGAGAATGCAAACGTGTACTGTTTTCAACTTAATTTTTTTTTTTTAAAAATTTATTATTTTTTATTTTATTTTTAATATATTTTTTGTTTTTACTAATTTTTTTTTTTAAGCTTTTCATGTTCATAACGTAAAAATTTACTTTTTTACATACCCTAAATCAGTAAATCAGTAAATCGTACCATCATCCAACCACCCTTCTGTCCATATATGATCTATTGATCTATTGATCTATTGATTAAGGTCATATTTTTATTAAAATTGCTATGTTTTACATACCCTAAATCCGTAAATCAGTAAATCCAAATACCCAACCTACCCTCCCTGTCCAATCATGATCTATTTGATCTGATCTATTGATCTATTGATCTATTGATCTATTGATTAAGGTCAAATTTTTTACTAAAATTGTAACTTTTTACATACCCTAAATCAGTAAATCAGTAAATCAAGCCACCCAACCTACCCTCCTGTCCAATCATGATCTATTGATCTATTGATCTATTGATCTATTGATCTATTGATCTATTGATTAAGGTCAAATTTTTTACTAAAATTGTAACTTTTACATACCCTAAATCAGTAAATCAGTAAATCCAAGCCACCCAACCTACCCTCCCTGTCCAATCATGATCTATTGATCTATTGATCTATTGATTAAGGTCAAATTTTTTTCTAAAAAAATAATTCTTTTTTACATACCCTAAATCAGTAAATCAGTAAATCAGTAAATCAAACATCCATCCCCACTACCCCTCCCCACTCCTCCCTACCTCCCTTCTATTGATCTATTGATTCAAGTCATATTTTTCTTTAGTATAAATAAGTTCTTTTTGAAAAAAGCGGGAAAAGAAAACAAGTTTTTATTTTAAAGCCTTTATAACATAAGTGCAGCCCTTTTCTTATTCAATAGTGTTCGGGGGTCAATCTAGAATGGACGTTGGTAAATTTATGTTCCGCGCACCTGCTACATGTCTTGTGTCTGGTCCTACTGGGTGTGGGAAAACCTTTCTGTTATTAAACATTTTAAAAGAGGTCGAGATTTTCGAACAACAACCTGTTAAAATCATATGGTGTTACAGTGTTTATCAAGAAAAGTTTAAAGATTACAAAGATGTAATCGAATTTCACGAAGGGTTATATGATATAAAAGCTCTTCAATGTTTACCAGGACATAAAATTATAATCCTTGATGATTTGATGCATAAATTGAATGAGGATATAGCAGAAACTTTCACTGTTTACTCTCATCATTTAAACATCACAGTATTTTTTATAACTCAGAATATCTTTCACCAGAATAAGTATATGAGGGATGTGTCTTTAAACACGCAGTATTTAATCTTGTTCGGCCAAAGAAGGGATATGAGTCAGGTCAATGTTGTGGCTACCCAAATGTTCCCTACTCGACGTCGGAGTCGATAAAGAAGTTATCTATACCTGTGATTTACTCTGTGAGCTTCATCCTAAGAACATGCATAGAGTGTTACTGCGTACAAATATCTTACCTAGCGAGATTGAGACAGTATACATACCTGAATAATGAGCACTCTAGTAGCAGATTATTTACCTCTTATGAGAAAATTTAAAAACCTGAAACCTTCAGAAAAACGTAAACTGATCTGTGAAGATGAAAAATTTATACAATGTATAGCAGAAGTATGCCTAAATCTTATAAAAGGAAATGTTCCTTTAAACAGACCTCAGAAGGTAAAGCTACGTCGTCATAGAAACATCATTAAAAAACTTGCGGGGAACGTAAGAAAGCTTAAAAATAAAAAGAAGCTATTACAGAAAGGTGGTGGTGTGTTCCTGCCTTTACTCTTTTCCGTTATAGCCCCTTTGATAACCAAGTGGCTTGCTCAATGATGAAGAAGGTAGTGGTTTTACCCTACAACGATTATGAGATGTTGAAATATAACACAGGAACCTTACCTCTACACCAACAGCAACAACAGCAACAACAACAGCAGCAACAACAACAACAACAACATCAGCAACAACAACCCCAACAACAACAACAACAACAACAACAACAACAACAACAACAACAACAACAACAACAACAGTTCGAACAACCTCAATCAGACATTCAGCAGCATCAGATCGGATATAATCCTTATCACCCATTGATTCAACAGCAGCCTTTGAGTTTATATGATCCTCAAGTTGAACAGATAAATAATTATGAGAAGGAACTGCAGCAAATATTAAACTCCAACGTTAACATTCATGAAAAAAGAATCCTATATCAAAACGCTATACAAAAATTAGTTGATTTAAAAGTTTTATTAAAATCACCCAAGGAAGATACAGCTCTAACTGCGGATACTAAACCCGTGGTGAAAAGAGAAGCTAATTTTAGACATATACTCCAGGAAAGCTTACCAGTAAGGAGTAAGAAAACGGGTGTAGCTCTATATAATATTTTAAAAGATCAGATTACTTGGAATGATCTCGGTCAAATCATTATTGATGGAGAAGTCCTAGCTGGTTCGAATATTGTTGACTTGATATCTGATCTCTCACGTGAATGGAAGAAGGTCCCTGTGGCAGGTTGGAACAGGATCAAACAAGAACTTCAGACTATTAATTTTCCAAGAAGTTTAATCCTGAATAAACAAAGATTAGCGGATCTGGATAATATTCCATTGACACCTAGACCTGATGCAAGTCCCGCTGGTACTTCTTTCGCATCGGATAGATTAAAGTTGATAAGTAGAAACACATTACGTTCAAGAACGGGCCGAATAAGAAAAAATCCACACAAAGTATCAAAGTGGATTAGCACATGATTATTTATTATGATTTTTTTTTTTTATATGATTGTATTATTTGTAATTTAAAATTATGTATATATTCTATGTTATCTTTCTGTATACACTTGCTATGTTTTTAGACTTGTAATTTAAAATAGTTAATATTATTTTGTAATTAAAAATAAAATACTTCATATATACATCTGATTTTTTTATGTCACCTTTCTGTATAAATGAATAAAATTTTTATTGTTAATGTCATTGTGAATCATGGAGGCTAAGGAAGCGGTCGATAAATATTACTTTGATGTGAAACAGCCTTACAGTTACGGGGGCTTTTCAAGGTTCGCATCAAAGTTTCCTCAAATTAGTAAAAAAGAATTGAAAAAATATTTAGAAGGTGAGGATGCTTTTACCCTTCATAAACCTATACGAAAAAAATTTCCTACACGGAAAACTATAGCTCCACATTTAGATAGCGTATGGCAACTAGACTTGACCGATATGATAAAATATAAATCTTACAATGAGGGGTATCAATATATTCTTTTTGTGATAGATGTATATTCCAGATACTTATGGTTAAGGGTTTTAAAAGATAAAAAATCAAAGACTGTTGCTACAGCAGTCAGAGAAATTATAAATATGGATGACAGATATCCCAAAATGATATGGACAGATAAGGGTACAGAATTTTTAGGTAAAGAGTTTCAAGAATTAGTTACTGAGTATGACATAGGGTATTACAACACATTTTCAGTTAATAAAGCCGCAATAGTTGAAAGAGTACAAAGAACTATAAAAGAAAGAATGCATCGGTATTTCACGAAGATGAATACATTTAAATATATAGATATACTACAGGACTTGGCTTACTCTTATAATCGGTCTCATCATAGAACACTTAAGAATACCCCTATAGAAATGGTAAAGACCAAACCATTTGTACCTATCAACCCAAAGGGAAAAATAAAAGATAACACAGGCATTAAAGTAGGAGACTATGTGAGAGTATCCAGGACTGATGAAAATTTCAAGAAAAGGGTATGAAGCTGGATGGTCGAGAGAGGTTTTTAAAGTAGATACTATCAGAGAATTCCCTAGAGACAGGTTAAAATTATACTATCTAGAGGATTTAGACGGAGAAAAAATAAAAGGAGGCTTCTATAAACAAGAAATACAGAAAATACAATTTGATCCTAAGAGTCATGAGTATAAAATAGAAAAAATATTAGGATCTAAAGGAAAAGGTAAAAATAAACAGTATCTTGTCAAATGGGTAGGTTACCCTATGAAGTTTAACAGTTATATAAATGCTAGTGAAATTAAGAAACATTGATCAGTTTACGTTGGGAACATGGAGAGTGAAGATCATTTCTATTTAACGCTGCCCTCATCGGCTTCTATGGATCTACATCCGGAAAATAAAATATCAGACTATACCACAGAGTTATTGAACCCTATAACTTTCGATAGAGAACTGTATGAAGCAGGATTAAGTGAAATAATTCTCGATGTTGGTATAGAGAATATACCTGTTACAAATTTGGCGTTTACGATATTTAGAAATGTTGATAATGTTAAAAATGTATTAAAAAGTAAAGCTAGTACGGCGACCATCAAACGAGGCAAGAATGAATATTTCTACGAAAATTATGTAATAAACAATGGTCTCTATAAATCGATTACCGAGGTGTTCATAGACTTAAACAAAAAATTTGAAACAAGTCAATTATGTAAAGATTTAGTGTTTCTTGTTAATAAATCCGTTAACGAAGATAACGTGTTAATCACATTAAAATCTCATGAGCATGTGAACCTGAAAGATATAAGTTTATTTATTTTCCGCCCTTCAGTTTGGTTTCGTAGTTGTTGTTACTCACATATATACAAAATATCGCGAAATAATAAACCATCTCTAAAGGCTCTAATGCATTATATACCAACGATGGAAGAGTATGTCACAAAAAATGACACCGTGACTTCATTACATTTTGTATGCATGCCTTCTAAGATGTTTCAAGATCCTGGTATGGCCTATGTTTATACAGATATTATAGATCATCAGTACGTAGGGAATACTAAAGCATCTTTGTTAAGAGTAGTTCATTTTCCTAAAGGTAAAAGAGTTATAAGTTTTCCTAATGTTCACTACTTACCCTTGAGTAAGACCCAACTGAGTTCGATTCGTATTTATATAAGAGATGTAGAAGGTAATCCATACCCATTCACGACTGGAACAGCAGTGTGTAAAGTACATATAAGAAGGAAGCTCCGATAAATAATAATAATGGAAAGAGAACGAGTCTTCAAGGGTTCAAGAATGCAGAGGGGGTATGGTTTAGGTGGATTTTTTGCTTCGTTGTTCAGACGGGCCATCCCTTTGTTTAAATCAGGAGGTAAATATCTTGCTAAAAAAGCAGCTAGGACAGGGATAGACACTTTCCAGGATATTATGGGTGGTGTCGATCCTCGAACAGCTGTAAAACGACGATTAGCCGATGCTTCTGATGAAATGTTAGATGATGTTAAACGAAAAATACGACGTAAGATGACGGGTCAAGGTGTAGGTCGTCGTAAAAAACCTATAAAGAGGAATAGGAAAGGTCCACTAAAGAAAAAGTGCATTGATGTGTTTGCCCTTTAATAACGATGATGAACTGCAATTATTTTACATAAACAATGACAACCTGTAACTATTTTGTATATAAGAAATGTTTAAACAAATCTCTCCTCATTATACGTTCGGTGCATGTACCAGCAAGATGCATTTCCTCCATCCCTCCAGTCCAGACTGTTGTAAGAGCGAATTGGATCTCTTCTCTGTGAACCCTACACAGATTAGTGTGAGTGAATCCAACTTTATTAGTATTAATCCCGTTCACTCAATTACAAATACAGATGTACCTCTCGATTTCAATATTCCTGGCACTTCTGATCAATATCTTGACCCTTCGAATGTATTTTTATATCTAAAGACTAAGTTAGTAAACGAAGATGGTTCAGATCTCACAGGAACCGATCACATAGTATCCACCGAAACAAATTTCCTGTATACGTGTTTTAATCAACTTGAGGTATTTTTAAATGAAACATCTCTAGGAGCATCAGCAGCAAGTTACCCTTATCGAAGTTATATTGAAACTTTATTAAATTATTCTCAAGATGCAAAGGAGTCTCATCTCCAATCAAGTGGATATTACAATTTAAAAGATGCAGAGACACATAGAGCCAACGCTATTAAGTCTAAAAATAACACGTATGAATATTATGGACGGGTAAATGGTGATATATTCTCTCAGGAAAGACTTATTCTACCATCTGTGGATACGCGTATCAGGTTAACTAGATCTACACCTGAATTTGCTCTTAATGTTAAAAGCGCTGTTTTAGCCACAACTACAGCACCAAAGCCTATCTTTAAATTACTGGATGCTTATCTTTATATACGTAAAGTGAAATTATCTCCCATTAAACATATGGAAATAGAGAAATCTCTTTTGACTGATACAGCGAAATATCCAATCAAGAGAATTGAAACTAAAATTTTTAACTTTACCCAAGGGTTATCGAGCATTAATATACCTAACATAGTCAATGGGAGCTTACCTCAGAAGGTAATAATAGGAATTGTAGAACACGACGCATATTCTGGAAACTATGGAAAGTCACCCTTTAAATTTACCCATTTCGGACTTAGAGGGGTCAGTTTACATGTGAATGGTCAACCTTACGGTCGTGATTATGAGATGATATATGAAGACTCACATTCCCAATGCTCACGTCCTTTTTACGATTTGTTTGCTAATACGGTATCATGCAGCGATAACGGTACGGGTGTTGATCTCAAGAATTATGCTGAAAACAGTAATTTATATGCATACGATCTCACTGCTGATCTTTCAGCTTGTAATGCTTATCATCTCAATATCCTAAGAAAAGGAACTTTAGGGTTGAGTCTCAAATTTGGACAAAGTTTGACATCCTCAATCTCAGTTCTGGTGTATCTGGAACATCCTCAAATCATCGAGATTGATAGAACACGAAATATAATCTTGAATTATTAATGATGAATGAAGAAGAAATATTAACTGCCTTCAGAAACGAAAGAAGATTTTTAGGCGTATTCGCATGTAATGAACTCAGTTCTGTGAAATGAAATTGGATACCGACTCTGGTCTTATCTTCAACACTTCTCCCAGGGATGTTTCAAGCAATGGACATTGGATAGCTGTGTATAAGAATAAAAATAATGTTGTTTATTTCCTTGACTCTCTGCATTTAGATTTTATGTTTAGTAATCATTATGTAGCATCTTTTTTAAAATATAATAATGTTCAATATGTTAAGACCTTATGTTTTCCTATACAACCTATCAGGTCTAATTTATGTGGTGTATACTGTATTTATTTCATTATATGTTTTTTAAATAATGTTTCTTTTAATAAAATTGTAAATATATTTGATGCTAAAAATTTATATGTTAACGATTATGTAGTTTGCTCTTATGTTATAAAGTTTAAAAACTTGTTTTCTTTTCCCGCTTTTTTCAAAAGAACTTATTTATACTAAAGAAAAATATGACTTGAATCAATAGATTGAGTTTTTTTACGTTATGAACATGAAAAGTTTAAAAATAAAATAAAAAATTAAGTTGAAAACAGAACACGTTTGCATTCTCGTACCGGATCGTACATGCGGGATGCGAGGGGGCGCGCGCACGCGCCCCTCCCGCGTCGGTTCGCGCCGGCGGGCGCGCCTGCGGGCGCGCACACGCGTCGGATCGCGCCGGCGGGCGCGCCTGCGGGCGCGCGCACGCGTCGGATCGCGCCGGCGGATTGCACTGGCTTGCGCGCCTGCGGGCGCGCCCCCGCATCGACCAGGAGCCTGATGACGCTACCTTCTTGCTCATGAGGGAGTCTCAAACATCCTTAGTTGAGATCTACATCCTTATAAACATATATAAAGACACCAATATTGTATCATTACATAAATATTTATTAACTAAGCATCGCACCGGAGCCAGCATCGGTGCATCTGTCAACTCCTACTCCTCTGAGTCAGACTCCTTCTTCATTCTTTCCTTTCTTTATTCTTCTTTCATCCTTCTTTCTTCCTCCTTCGATCTCTGTTTTGCACTCTGTGCTCTTTTTTTTCAGTCGAGACCCCCCTAATGGGGGGGCCTAGACACCCTACACGGACTTATAACCATCATATTCGAACTCTACGACCTCAATAAACCTTATAAAGACACCAACATTGTTGTTATACGACTGTTTATTAACTCGGCACCGCAGTGGCTCCAGCACCGGTGCCGGAGCCAACTCCACAGATTCACATATCAAGTATTTCTAGAAATTCAACTCTGAATCCTCTCACCAAATTTCAGCCAATTACGAACACTTCGATTTTTTAAGGGGGGTGGGTCCCCCTTCGGGGGACCCACGGGGACGTAACCTCGTCTACGACGAGGTTACCTCCCCATCTAACCCCCTACCAAATTTTACTGTTTATAACCTTAACCCGTGTAGATATATATTGGACTCAGAAACTGGATGCGAAGAAGAAACCTCGGTGGAAAAAATAACAAAAATAATAATAATAATAATAATAATAATAATATATATATAAATATATAAGTAAAAGTAATAATAATAATATGTATGTATGTGTATGTAATAATGTACAGACAGATCAGCACCCAGCTTAGATGTCTGAACCAAGAGCCGAACCCTGAACAATGCAGAGCCAGGTCAGGTCGGAGTCGGAGTCGGAGTCGGAGTCAGGTCGGAGTCAGGTCGGAGTCGGAGTCAGGTCAGGTCGGAGTTGGAGTTGGATTCAGAAATGCATATGTTGAGGATGATTTTCAACTCAGATTCGTTTCTCTTCGAGAAACGATCTTCGGCTGTAATAATATGTAATAAATAATAATAATATAAATACTAATAATAATAAATCAAGGACAGACAAACACAGACAAAACTCTTTCCATCCCTATTCAAACCTATCCGGTCTATCCGTCCATTCCTCCTTTCACCCAACTTTGGCCCCTCCCCATTACATTTCAAAACTTATCCACCTGCTTATATTCAAGTTTCAAACCAATAAACTCTACTCCCTTCCCATATAAGTGGGATTTTGTCAATGTGTTCAGGCTCCACCTCTCTCTTTCTCTCTCTCTCTCTCTCTCTTTCTCTTTCTCATATATATATAAATATATATATATATATATATATATATATATATATATATATATATATATATATATATACTTTCTCTATATATATATATATATATATATATTGCTTTACTTTATATATATATATATATGTAATAAATATATATATATATATATATATATATATATATATATATATATATATATATATATATATATATATATATATATATATATATATATATATATATATATATATATATATATATATATATATATATATATATATATATATCAGGGCTGCGGAGTCGAAGTCGGAGTCGTGGAGTCGTGCAATTTTCGGAGTAGGAGTCGGAGTCGGAGTCGAGTCAACTCTGTGAAAGTGGAGTCGGAGTCGGAGTCGGAGTCGAAAGAAATTCCTGTGTAAGTGGAGTCGAGTCGGAGTCGAAAATTTAGAGAACTATTATTATTGTGTCTTATAATTATTATTATTATAATAATAATAATATTTTTATTATTATTATTATTATTATTATTATTATTATTATTATTATTATTATTATTATTATAAAAGTTAGGT
>JABUQX010129017.1:20000-23090 GCA_015478945.1 Trachelipus rathkii | reverse complement strand
CCAAAAAATAACCAATTCAAAGTATCGACAAAAGTAAATATCTTTATGGTGTGGTCTAAGACTGTAGAGACATCCTACAAATGACATTATCGAGAATATGTCTATCCTGTCAAATTTGCAAGTAAGGAGGTGTCTATAGAATTTTTGGGGCAATTTTGCAATCACTAACTATTCTGTTCTTCTAAACAATCCCGATCTCCTGTCTCAGACCTAAGATTCTTTGTACCCTTTTAACTTTTTTATATATTAGTGATATATATATATTATATATAATAATTATAATATATATATATATATATATATATATAAATATATAGTATATCTATATTTATATATTATATATATATATATATTATATATAAATATATACATAATTATATATATATATATATTATATATATGTATATAATATAATTATATATATATATATTATAAATATATTAATAATTATTATATCATAGGTAATATACTTACTACTAATGATACTAATATATAATAGATATATAAGTTATAGATAATATATAATTATATATATAATATATTAAGTTATATATAATATATTATATTATATATAGATATGAGTATGATATACTATATATATATAATTATATATAATATATATATATAGATATATACATATATATATATATATATAATATATATATATATACCTTATACATATATATATATATATATATATATATATCCCTCGCACATACGATTTCGGTACCATACACATTACCATGTTGAAATATGATTTAGTATATTATAATATATTGGGCACCCATTAACGCGATGAAAGTAAACATATCTCCCCCAATATATAACGCAATGATAATTTAATCCTTCTATCCCATCTATTACTTAAAGTCGAGAATTATCTCCCAACACTGTCACCCCACTGAGAACCAACTTTAATGTTTATCTATATTAGTGTAACTTGAGAACCATCCTCTTTCATGAGAGCCCCTTGAGCTCGCCCTTTTCTTCCGAGTTCTGGTAAAGTTACTTTATCTAAACTTGCAGATATTTGATTCTGTAATCAACCACTCGACTAGAATTACAACTGTTTAGCAATAACCAATTTATTCAAATTTGTTTCTCCTAAAAATAATAATAATAATAATAATAATAATAATAATAATAATAATAATAATAATAATAATAATAATAATAATAATAATAATAATAATAATAATAATAATAAATAATAATAATAATAATAATAATTAACTAAATGAAAAAATAGTAAAAACAATGGTAATAAAATTAATATAATAAAATATAATAATAATAATGTAATTACTTAATATAATAATGATATACTAGAGTATAGTAATAATCTAAACCATAAATAATGATTGAATAATTAATATTAATAAGTAACTAATAATAATCTAAACCATAAATAATAATTAATAATTAATAATAATAATAATAATCAATAATAATAATAATAATAAAATCAATAAAAATATTGGAGCAATCTATTTATTATAAAAAAAAAATTGTTTAAATTTGAACCATGATCCAAATAATAATACATCAATAATAATAAAAATAAAATAATAAATAATAATAATAATAATAGTAATATAATTAATAATAATAAAATATAAAAATAATAATAATATAAATAAAAGTTAAAAAATACAAGAATAATAATAATATTAAATTATAATAATAAATATAATAATTAATATATAATATAATATAATTAATTAATAATATAATAATATGATTGAAGCATCTCCAAAGGTCTCGTTGCCCCTAAATATGATGGGGGATTGCAATGAGAGGGGAGTAGGAAACAGCGAGAAGTAAGTCTTGCATAAGATTCCTAACTCTCCATTACGTTTTTCCTAAATGTCATACGGTATTATAGTATTATATATAATATTTATATATATACTATATATATTATATTTATATATTATCTATATTATATATATATATAATATATCTATATATATACTTACTATAATATATATTATATATATATATAGTATATATATATATATATATTATATTATATATATTAATATATATATATATATATATATATATAATATAATTATATATTATATATATTATATATATTAATATTATATATATATATATAATACTAATATTATTATATTATTAATATATTACTATATATATATAATATATATATATATATATATATATATATATATATAAAATTCACAAACGAGCAGGGACCAATTCTAAGAGTTGGAACTATACTCTAACGGTCAATCTCACCTAGAATCAGGAAGAGTCATCGAACCCGGGTCCTGTTCTATGCCGACTCTGCCGCCCTACTATATATTATATATTTATAATATATTTAATATTATATAGTAGTATCATATATTATAATATACTTATATATAGTATTATATATATATATATAATATACTATATATAGAATATATATATATATCATATATTTATATATATATTATATACTTGTTAATACTATATAATATATATATATATATAATACTAATATATATATATATATATATATATTATATGACGTTATATATATATATATTATATTATGATTTACTTATAATATATATATATATATAGTATATATACTATTATAATATTATATATATAATATATATAATAATATAATATATATATAGTATTTATATTAAAATTTAAATAATTTAATCAGTTTATAAGTATTTTATGTAAATAAGGTATTTTAAAATGCTCATTTATTATATATATATCTATATATTATATATATATACTATATTATATTATACGTATATATATATATATTAATATATTATATATATATATATAATATTATAATATATATTATATATATATATATATATATATATATATATAAATATAATATATATAATATATATAATATACTAATTTTATAATATAATATAAAGTAGTAGTTAACAGGGCCATTCCGCTTCGTGCTGACCACCTGACCAGCGATGAGCACAATCGCTAATCAGGTGGATATTTTTTTACTCAGCTACCGTCCTGCGTTGTTTTTTTAATACAAAAATTGTTTTATATTTTCATTATTTTTATTTTTATTTATTTATTTAT
>JABUQX010129017.1:12500-17500 GCA_015478945.1 Trachelipus rathkii | reverse complement strand
ATGTTTTACTGCTTTAACTTAAAAAAAATTTACATTTACATACCTTAAAGCAGTAAATCAGTAAATCAATAGGGTGTTACCTAACACCTAGGGGATTAGTAAGCTTTTTTTACTGCTTTACTGCCTTAACTCATGTTTTACTGCTTTAACTCATGTTTTACTGTTTTAACTATATTGTTTTACTGGCTTTAACTCACCATAATTATAACATTACATACCTAAAGCCGGATAAATCAGAATCAATAGAGGTATACCTAACACTAGGGGGGGATTGTTTATGCTTTTGTTTTTATGGCTTTTACTGCTTCTCAACTCATGTTACTGCTGTTAACTCATGTTTTACTGTTTTAACTTATATTTTTTACTGCTTTAACTCACATATTCGATTAACATGTAATACCTTAAAGCAGTTAATCAGTTATACATCAATGAGGTTATTACCTAACCCCTAGGGGATTAGTATGCTTTTGTTTACTGCTTTACTGCCTTTTAAACTCGATGTTTGCTGCTTTAAACTTTCTGCTTTACTGTTTAAACTTTCTGCTTTACTGCTTAAACTTTCTGCTTTTACTGCTTTAACTCATATAGTTATTAACATTATGTTTTTTTTTTATTGTTTTAACTTTTATTTTATTTTATTATTATTTTATTTATTTTTTATTATTGATTTTTATTATTTTATTATTTTATTTTTATTATTTTTATTATACTTAATGATTTTACTTCATGCCCTATTGTTATTATATTATTTAGAACCACACACAACACACACACACACACACCACACACACACACACCACACTATAACACTTATACGCACATTCACTATGACACTTATTTTTTTTTTTTTTTTACACACATTTCACCATGACACTTACATTTACCCATAGACACTTACATTTACACTATACACATGCGGTCCACAAACACACACACTTACATTTATACACACATTCACTAGGATAACTTATACACACATTCAACTATGACACTTACATTATCCATAGACCACTTACATTATACACTTTAACACTTCACACACAGATTATTACACTCACGACAGATTTACCTACACTCACACACAGATATTCACACACACACACAGAATATTACTTCACTCGGCACACAGATTTACTACACACACACACACACACCACACCCACCGCACATCACCTTACACAATAAACGTATAATTTATAAATTTTATGTTTGAATTAAACACGTACATTTAATATTACTCAATCAAATATAACTAAAATTATTTCAAAGTTTCTTAAAACTTCTATAATTAAATCAATCATAATCTTTGAACAAAGAATTCATTATTAACTGTTATTACTTTTTGTTTATAAATTTTATAACTATCAAGTTTTAAAATAACTTTTACTAAAATTTTATTAAATTTTATCAAAAACATATATTTTACGTACCTTAAAGCAATAAATCAGTAAATCAGTAAGGTCAGCCCGCCGAGCACCCTCTACATCAACTATTGCCCCGGTTTTTGTTCGTTTGACTTACTGCTTTACATCATCTTTAGCCATTTAATAAGTATAAAATAACAAAATAAGTTCTTTATATACTGCTACATAACATGTATTTTTTAAAATCATTCTAAGTTTTTATTAAAAAATATAACAATTATGCACTTACATTTATATTATTCAACTCGATGGTAACTAAAAATATTTCAAAGTTTTTAAATAATTCGGGTGTTCTTTAATATTTTATTATTATTTTACTATGAATAATTGACAATCCATCACGGGAAAACACAACAACCCGCACTGCTTACAGAGATACAAAACTGACCTCTCTCTGTAAAATGTGTTGACAATAACTATTTAGGGTCTAACAATTAGTGATAAAGTCGCTTTCTTGCTGTGTAATCCGGGGCGATTTTTCTTAAGCTAAATTCCAGGTCAAAATACTATATCAAAACTGACCTTTCTTGTAAGAATGTGGTGCTATGAAACTACGGTTAGGCCTAAATTAGGCCTAAATTTAGGATAGAGCCTTCTGTAGACGGGCTAATTTAATCCTAATACCAGGTCAAAACGGTAATACCTATAGACAAGAATCAATTGTATATTTATTATTATATAAATATATTTTCAAACTGAAACATGTTGGATCGGTAAGACTTTTAGCAGGTAAAAAGGAAATGTTTTTCCTCACATTTGTGCATTGGTCGGGGTAATCCTAGTATCTCTCATATGACGCTCGATATTGTGATTTTGGTCGAGAATATTTTATCGTCTTTTGAAATTAACTTTGTTTATTAAACTTGTATCTTGAGCAAGGTGCTGTCGTTTATTATCTTTTACCCAAACTCTTTTTTACAATCATAGCTCATTTTTATCTGTTAAGCGGTGCACAAGTATAACTGCTTGATTAATGTAGTAAAAGATGTTTATTTATTTACCTTAATGCTATATCTATTGATAATTAAATACTTACATTGAGGAATATTTATTAATTTCACTAGTAGATAATAATTAATTCACTAGTTCATAAGCTAACCACCAGGGTCAGCATGGGACCCCCGCCCGACAAAGGCAGCCACCCCGCACCCGCTGTATCCAGTGGCGTCCGCGCCGCGGTTCCCCCCGCCGCAGTGCGCCCCGCAGGGGCGCAATATTCCCGCGCGACTGAAAAATATATATATTTGTGTGTGTTGTGAAGTGTAAGTGTGAACGTAAGTGTCTATTGTCTATGGGCGTAGTGTGAATAAAATATCAGTGTTATGTGTGCTATAAGTGTAAGTGTAGTGTCTATGGGTAAGTGAAACTGTCTTACAAGATTGACAGTCATCAATATAGGTTGTATCAAAGATGATGCCATTAAAGATGAGGTCATCAAAGATGACGTCACAAAGCTGAGGTACCAAAGCTAAGTTTAATAAAGTTGAGGCATCAAAGCTGAGCGCAAACAAAAGCTGAAGGCATCAAAGTGCTAAAAGGCACTCAATAGTTAGAGCATCGTCAAAATGACAGGCATCAAGTTGAGGCATCATAAAGCTGGGGCACAAAGTTGAGGCATCAAAATATCGATTGGGTGGGTGCATATGTGTAAGTGCTGTATGTGTGTGTGGGTGGTGTGTGTGTGTGTTGGTATGTGTAAGTAAATCTGGTGAGGTTACTGGTGTTCTACAATTAATATAACAATAGGCATGAGTAATAAACACTAAGTATAATAAAAAATAAAAATAAAAGATGTATTAAAAACTTAAATCGATTATGTGGTGTGCGTGTGTGTTGGGAAGGTGAGGGTGTGGTGTGTGTGTGTGTGTATGTAGTGCGTGTGTGTGTGTAAGTGTGTTCTAAATAATAATACCAATAGGCATGAAGTAATAACACTAAGATATATAATAAATAAAAATAAAAATGTTTTACATAAATTTACGATAGGGTTGGTAAGTTGTTGTGTTGTGTCTCTGTGTCCTATGTGTTTTTTTTGTGTGTGTGTGTGTGTGTGTGTGTTTATGGGTGTGTGGTGTGTTGATGTGGTTGTTCTAATAATAATTCGCGGCGGGAATATTGCGCTCTGCGGGGCGCCACCGCGGCGGGGGGGGAAACGCGGCGGGACGCACCAGCGAGTGCGGGGTTTGGCTGCCTTTGCGGGCGGGGCTCATGCTGAGCCCTGGCGTGGTTAGCTTATGAACTAGTGAATTAATTATTATCATTCCAGGTGAAATTTATATTATTCCTCAATGTAAAAAGTCATTATATAAATCATGATATACACTTTTAGTAAAATAAAACAACCTTTTAATACAAATCAGGATAACTTGTGGCACCGCTAACAGCTAAAATGACTGATTTTAAAATGGAGTTTGGGTATAAAAGATAATAAAACACACACCTGCTCAAATACAAGTTTTAAGAACAAAGTTAATTTTCAAAAGACGAAAAATAATTCTCGACGCAATCACATACCGGGTATCAATATACGAGATAAGGAATTAACCCCGACCAAGGCACAAGTAAGGAAAACATTTCTTTTTACCTGACCTTAAGGGATCTTCGAGTCCAACGCTGTTTTCAGTTGAATATATTATATAAAAATAAGTAACAATGTTTCTTGTCTATACGTGAAATTACTTTTGACCCTGGTAATTAAGATTAATTTAGCCCCGTCTAGCAAACAGGCTATCCTAAATTTGGCCTTAAATTTAGGCGTCCATAACGTAGTTATATGCACCACATTTAAACCAGAAACAAGGGTCAGTTTGAAATATATTTTGACCTGGAATTATGCCTAAATCGCCCCGGGGTATACAAAAAGCGGATTATCCTAAATTATAGACCTAAAGTAGTTATTTCAACACATTTTACAGAGAGAGGTCAGTTTCGTATCATGTAAGCAGTGCGGGTTGTTGTGTTTTCTCGTGATGGGATTGTCAATGTACATAGATAATATAATAATAATAATAAAGAAAACGCCGAATTATTTAATTAAAACTGTGAAATATTTTTTCCGTTAACATCGAGGTTGAATAAATAAATGTAAGTGCATAATTGTTATTTTTAAATAAAAAACTATAGAATTTATTTTTTAATAAATACATGTTAGGTTAGCAGAGAAGAACTTATTTTGTTATTTTATACTTATTACATGGTAAAGATGAGTAAAGCAGTTAAGTCACAGAACAAAACGTGGCATAGCTTGATGTAGAGAGGTGCTAGGGGCTGACCTTACTGATTTACTGATTTATTGCTTTTAAGTACGTAAAATGTATGTTTTTAATAAAATTCATAAAAGTTTTTAGTAGTTATTTAAAAACTTGATAGTTATAAATTTATAAACAAAAAGTATTAACGTTAATAATAAAATTTCTTGTTCAAAGATAATGATTGATTCTATTATAGAAGTTTTTAAGAAACTTTGAAATAATTTAGTTATATTTGAATGAGTAATATAAATGTACGTGGTTTAATTAAAACATAAAATGTTTTAATAGATTATACGTTATATGTGTAAAAGTGAGGTGCGCGTGG
>JABUQX010129017.1:0-5000 GCA_015478945.1 Trachelipus rathkii | reverse complement strand
ATTGAATCGCAGGCTGCTTTCGAACCATTTGAATAGTCGGTACTATAGGCGATACAGGCTGGAAGGTTGCAGCAACTACACGAATCCCTATAGAGTTGGTGGGTAGATTTCTTATGGAATGGAGTTGTGTCGGTGGGATAACACTCGACCGACAAGCGGGGGAGCTGCTGTGATTGTAGCATAGGATTACCTTTGCCATGTAGGATATTTGTCTTTGAGCTGGTGTATGGCATCTCCTGCTCAATTTTTGCATGATACACAATTCAAATATTTCCTGTTCAAACAGGTAGGACGGGCATTTTATGGAAGAGGTGCTGTGGGGTCCCCCACAGTTTTTGCAGTGTGGTGTGATTTCATAGGGAATGTGAAATTCTTCTTCGCCGCAAATAGCGCAAACTTCACGCGGTCCTCTACAGTATTTTCTGGGATGACCAAACCGTTCGCACTTGAAGCAGCGTCTGGGTTGGTGAAAAAACCGTCGAACACTGTAGATGGTAAACCCTACTTTCACCATCGTAGGTGGAAAAGGTGTTGCTAAAGGGCAAAGGCCAGTAGCAATCAAGGATTTGAGATGTCAAGCGAGTATTGATGTGGAGGGAAACCTGTATACATTTGAAACAGGAAATCTTTCGTTTGAGATGGCTTAGAATGAAAGTAACTCCGTTTTCTGTACGGGAGCATAAATAGTGCACTTGGATGAGTTTCTTATTTCGTCAGGAGTGGCAAAAAGAGGGAAATCTTCAAGATCACCTTTTCTGGGATGCCCCAACTGTTTAGGCACCTGGGATGTCGACAGCCTGCCTGACGAGGGATGGCTGGGGGTAGGCAGAGGCCTTCCAGGCGAGGTGGAGGAAGCTGTGGCGTTAACCTTCGTAGTACAATCCAAAGGGTAAGTCTAGTAATCAATTTAAGGTCGATACCGGTTTGGTCTGGTAGGTTCCGACATATTTAAGTCGAACTTTCATAAAAATATTATATTAAGGTTTGTACTCGGATGGACGCGCTAAGCGGCGGGGAACCTCTTAATATAGGTGTTCCTGAAGGGTCAGGGAAAAAGGATCAAACCTTATGCTAGGTCGTGTGCACCGAATCACGAACGAGTAATGCTGTTCACACTCCATCAGCACAGATGAAGCCAGGTCCACCTCCCATAAGAAAGGGTGACGGGGGCGTCCATTTACCACTGGGATTAAAAAAAAAAAACATACTATGGTGGGAAGAGGATAGAAAGATATATATAATTAATTTGAAATAAATGATCAATTAGGAAGACTAAAAGATTACGTATGTGAGTCACAAAGTACCGCTGGGAACGGGGGATGCAGAAAAAAAAACCTAGTATTGGTTTTTATCGCTATGTTACGTCTTAAGTTGCAACACCAAGAGTATAAGAATCAATACTCCCTGCGGATATATATATATATATATATATATAAATATATATATATATATATATATATATATATATATGTTATATGTTATTATTATTATATATATATGTTATATATGGTATATATATATATATATATATATATATATATGTAGTATATACGGTATATATATAAGGTTAGCAGAGTATATATATATATATATATATATATATATATATATATACATAGAGATATATATATATATATATATATATATATATATATATATATATATATATATATATATATATATTTCTCCCATTTCCCCCTCCAATTGGGGAAAACAGGTTAAGCTCTTGCAGGTGTTCTGTGAGCATGAGGTAGGTAAATAGATCTTCTGGGCCTCTTCTATGAGGGGAGGAGCAGGAGGAAAGTTCCGGGAAAACCTCAAATAGTAATTAAGAAAATTCCCAATGGCTTATATTTCCATACTATGAAAATATGAAAAAAAATATATACACGGGTAAAATTTGTAGTAAACTATGAAACACACACACACACACATATATATATAATATATATATTTATTTGGTTATTTGTATATATATATATATATATATATATATATATATATATATATATATATATTAGTGATGGGACGATTAATCGTCATCGTCATCGGCAAAAATCGGTATATTTTTTTTAAATCGTCATCGTCATCGTCATCCATCAAATTTCGCTGATTATTTTGCCGATTAATTGAACAAATAAAAAGAAGTTTGAAGAAGAATAAACTCAATAAAAAAAAAAAAAAAAAAAAAAAAATAATAATAATAATAATAATAATAATAATAATAATAATAATAATAATAATAATAATAATAATAATAATAATAATAATAATAATAATAATAATTATATATATATATATATATATATATATATATATATATATATATATATTTATTATTACATATATTATTAGTTATATATATATATAAATATATATATATATATATATATATATATATATATATATATATTGCTTATGGTATGTATGACATTCCAGTGCCTAATGGTTCGCCTTTCTGTTCTGTGTTCATATCCATACTCATCCTCCAGACAACATATCATATACACATATTTTACCCTATATTCACACCCTCTTCTGGACAACACTTACAGACATCCCCTGATCCTTATAATCCATGTGTAGGGAGAAAAATTGCCCACATCGTATGTCCTGCTTATTCGTAGAAGGCGACTAGAAGGACAGTGGTAGTTGGGTTGGCTGTCTACTACCACTTATCTTTGCCAGAAATGTTAATGCATGCCTCGAGAAGGTCAGATCGCAGTAAGCGCCCTTCTATCCTTCGCTATGAAAATGTATGAATCGTATCTGTATATGAAATGTCGAGGAATAAATGTTGAGGAGATGGAGAGAGAGGAGTGATGGATGTATTTAGAAAGGGCAAATTTGATTTGTTTGCTGTGTCTGAAACAAAGATGAAAGGAAACGGCAGAAATGGAGTGGTGTGGTGTGAAATGTGTTTGTGTTGCCGTGGAAAAGAAATGAGAGGGGATAGAAGGATTTGCGAAATCTGATGAGTGAGTTGTGGTAGAGCTATGGTAGATCTTGTGCGTGTGAGTATAATAAAAGTCTAAAGGTTAAATTTGAGTGTTCAAAAATTTGTGTGGTTGCGACATATGATCCATCTGAGGGTAATGTTGAAAAGAGTACGATTTTCTGGGATAATCTGAATGATGTTTTGGATGGGGGGAATAGGAGATTCAGTTCATTTGCCACATATCTGCCCATTCAAGGATTTTTTACAGTTGTCACCACCACTCACGGGCAGAGCCCTTTCAAGGAGGGGGTGTATTACTCTCAAAAGTTCACCTCTAGCGCAAATTACGCATATGAGCACAGACGCAGGCTTTAAAGTGAGGGGATTAAATTCAGTATGAAATACAGAAGATGGAAGAGAATTCCACAAAACAGAGGTGGTGGAAAGAAGGAAGCACCACAGCAAACTAGCCTGGAGTTACCAATGTCAACACAATACTTGTGCGAAGATACAGCACCTATTGTGCTACGAAGGCGTCGTAAAGGTGGTGGTACGCGAGTGATAAGTTTCCTTGAGCACCTGCCGCCGGTGGTACCTATAGGATAGAGATAAAGCACCAACATCGCCTTGCAAAGATAGAGGGTCGGCGAACTGGAAAGTGCAGAACAGTTTATAAGCCTTTGCCCCGTGATCCGACCCTGTCCAAAAGCCGGGTGAAACCAGAGCCCCCCAGATATGAGAGCAGTACCCATACATGGGCGGATGAGACCTGTATAGCGGAGCAACTGAGAAAAGGAGAAATTCTCACAGTCTAAACACAGAACTTCCAGTCCTTTGAGGCCGCCCTAGCAAGCAACCATTGTGATGTGAGGTTTCCAAGCATTTGTTCATGTTAAGGCCAAGGATGTGTTATATTGTCACAGGAGAGACGACAGAACCGTCGAAAGAGACAGGAAAGTTAGAAGGTATTTTGGAGAAGTGAGATTTGTAAAAGTTGGGGTTTTAAAGAATTGAATTCACAAAGTTATTTCTATCCATCAGCGAGAATAAAATCGGTCGGAAAGATTAAGACGAGAGGCGGCAATTCCAGAAGTAAAAGTGGGAGTAGAATTGATATGAGTTAAAGAATGAAGGGGGTCGAGTCATCGTTGGAATACGAGTGGATAGAGTTAGAGTGCAGGTGAGAAGATCGGCAATGAAAGGTAGTAAGAATAAAGAGGGAGATAAGACAGAACCCTGGAGGAACACCACTATTGACAGAAAAGAAGAAGAAGTCGCCCCATCAACAACAGCCGATATTGAGCAATTTGAAAGAAAGCTAGATATAAGTAAGCAAAGAGAAGGAGTGGAGCTTGGAGAGCGAGGGGGAGTTGAGAGCAGTGACGTGCCATACTCGGTCAAATGCGCTTTGATATGTCAAGCGCCACCACCCAAGTCTCCCCGTTGTTCCTCTAAGAGCGAAAAACCATAAATCGGTTTGATAGAATGTATATCGCCAGTAGACTGTGCAGCGAGAAATGTACTGGCGATAAGAGTGAAAGCTCAGATGATCAAGAAGCGAGTTGAAAAAGGGTTTCAAAGATCTTAGATAGAATACAAGTGAGAGCTACAGGGCGATAGTTAGAAGGATCAGAGCGGCTTCCTTTTTTCGGAATAGGTTGGACATGTGAGAGCTTCCAACACTGGGGAGGGAGGGAAAGTGCTAGTACTGAGACACATAGAGAATATAGCTGAACTAGGGGGCCGAAGAGATTAGCCCTTTCAGTTGAGAATTAGCAACAATAATGACTGTGATCAAATAAGACAAGAGGAAAGGCAGATTACAGATGTTGCTAGAGATGAAAGATTTGTCAGTAGGAGAAACTCTCGTTTGATTAGCGCACTTTCCTTGATGAAAGCCAGCTTTGTTTTTCGTCGAAGAGTATCCCTGCAACGATTTCTAGCTGGAAAAAATAGCGAGTGATAGGAGAACGAGTGAAGCGGCGCACGAAAAACGCAAAGCGTTTCACGATAAATGCGAAACGGTTAAAACACCCAAATTCCAACTGAACGAAGTACAACG
>JABUQX010129016.1:0-40755 GCA_015478945.1 Trachelipus rathkii | reverse complement strand
ATTAATATTTAATATATATATATATATATTTATATTATATATATTTATATATATATATATATTATATATATATATTATATTTACATAATAAATATTAAATCATGACAAGGATGTTATTAAATTATAGATGATATTTGATATATAAATCGGGACTATTATAAAATCGGGCTTTACTCCTGGTAAATCGGGACACAGGGGTTTCTAAAAAAGGACTGTCCCGGCTAAATAAATGAAATGTTGGTAATCCTTATATATATAATATATTATATATATATAATATATATATATATATATAATACTATATATATGGTATATATATAATTATGATTTTAATATTATATGATATATATTATATAACATATATATATAATTATATATATATATATATATTATATATATATATATAATATATTATATATTATTAACTAATAATATATATATACTATTCTATAAGCTATAAGTAGTACTACGGTATATAACATAATATCATCATGCACGCCGCTTTCTCTACCCAAGACTGGTTAAGGTCATGATACATGCACGGAAACGAAGGCAGTTAGAAGACACATGGCGCAAACATCGAAGATAAAGCCCAGTCCTATATCGCCCCTCTTTATACCCTTCGTGAGAATCGCAGCATCGAAAACTTCTCTAGCCTTAGAGCTTCAGAGGGCAGCGAGGATCTCTCCTATGTTATACGATGTTCGTCAAGTAGTAGGGTTCTATCCTTGGGTCAACCGGTGTTATCAAACCTACCCTCACAAAACCCCGCCATTCACTCCTATTATTCACCTTTCTTCTCGCCTCGCTGCCAAACTCTTCATATTTTTTTCCTTCAGACGCTTCTTTACTGTTCAATCCACTTTTTAATTCAGATCTCAAGTGTCGATTCCCGTGAAACTCACACTATAGTACATACGCTAAAACCTACAACAGGCCCGACTTTTCATCTCACATCCTATTCAAACCACCCAACACCATCCTCCAACCCATTCTTTTTTTCTCTCATTTCCTCTTTTTTCATACCCAAACAACATATATTATAGCAGATATATCATTATCTTCATTTTATCAATTCATCTCACACCTATAACTCGCCTCTAAGATTGTCCATTTTGAAATGCATTGCTACTTTAGAATTTCTTACCAGTCTTTTTCTACCGACATAGTAACACTACAAAAATTATCAGATAAACATACCAATAACACTCGTAGACTCTAGAGCATCATTAAGACTTAAGTCCTTTAATATCACCATAGTGTAATTATAATTCTGCTCAGTCCACTTCCTAAACCATTCACAGCTTTACCTACTTACACTCTGCATCATCCATTCCATTAGTTTCTTGTTTGCTGCTGAAATTAACATATTAAAAACGACGAAATTTTTTCCAGTTGTTCACCATTTAGCAATACACTTCACACTGATGCTTGTCTTTAACTTACTCCAACCATAAACCTTAACTCTTATACTACACGTTACTTTCCAATTTCACTCTTTTACCAAACCTGCAATCCCTATCCAGCCAATTCTCTCAAACTCTTCAAATCTAGCCCAACAAAAAAAAATTATTCGCATATATTGGTAGGCGCACAATTCTCTTCATTCTATTCTCTTCTCATTCATAATTTACATCTTCCTATTCACTCACCTCCAATTCTTTTATAACCCCATCCTAAATAAACATATATATTATATATATATATATTATATATTATATATTTAATATATTATATTTATATTATATATTATATATATATATATTATTATATATATAATATATATATATAATATTATATATATATATATATTATATATATATATTATATTATGTATATATATATATATAAATATATAACATATATATATATAATATATATATTTATATAGTTATATATATAATATATATTATTATATATATATTATATATATATTATAATATTAATATATATAATATATAATATTATTATTAATATGATATTATATATATATATTTAATATTATATATTTTATATATATATAAGGGAAAAACACGGGGATAAAATTCCATTTAAGGAAGAGGAAGGCTAAAACCTACATCAACCTTTTCTCACATTTTAAAATGGATTAACTTTCACTTAAATCTTAAATTGTTCTGCGTTACTCGCACACAGAGCTATGTGCACACATTAGTCACATACAGTATACACCAACAACACACACACACACACACACACAATAATATATATCTATATATCTATTATATATATTTAATATAATATATATATATATTTTATAATATATATATATATATATATATATATATTATATTTATAAATATTATATTATTATATATATTATATATATATATATATTATTATATATATATATATATTATATTATACTATATTAATTAATTATATATTATATATTTATATATATTATTATATATATTGATATATATAATATATATTAATATATTAATTTTATAATATTATATATATTATATATTATGATTATATATAAATATATTATATATATATATATATATATTATATATATATTATATTAATATTAAATATATATATATATAATTAAATAATTATATATTATATAATAAATAGGGTATTCTTTAGTATTACATAATTCAATTATCAAAACTTTAAATACTATATAACTATAATGTTACATATTGATATATAGATATTATATATTATATATATATATATATATATATATAGGTATTTAATATTATATTACATATATATATAATAAATCGTAATGCCTTAATTAAATATATACTATTAAATTGGGATACCTTTCCGACATATTAGGAAAACTAAATAAAAAATATAAGATTTTAATAAAAATAATAAATTTTAGAAATATATATATTTAATTTTTACTATATAACTTTAATTAATTTTTATTAACGTATATAGCTAATTTTAATAATTTTAAAGCCATTATTAATTAATATATTATATATTAAGTGCTGTAGTAGGTGTGTGTTTATTATATAATATATAATATCAATAGAATATTAGTTACAAGGCTTATCTATATACCGCACTATAATACGCGTGGCAGGTATATAGTTCGGGGTATCTCACCGTGAGGTATCACTATATCACTAGTGGAGAAATAATAGCGGTATATATATATATATATATATATACATTATATAGTAATAGTATATAATATATATTATTCCCCCCTCTACTCATACGGTAGAGTGGTATCTGAGGTAAACCCGTAGTATTATATACGTTCTCACTGGATATATTATTGGTATAGTGATTCTGCGGGGTTACCTATCCTGACTTCTCACCTTCTACTACTATTATACGGGATATAGGACATATTCCCTCACTTTAATAATTAGTCGTACCGTAGTATTTTTGATCTTATCTTCGTGAGATACACACGACTTTATATAGATTGGGCAGCAGTAATTTATCATATGATAATAGTATATTTCAAGAAATCTAGGGATATTTTTATTATATATATATATATTATTAATATATATATGAATATATAATATTATTAAATATATATATATATTATATATATATATTATTACTTATATTATATATATGCTGCACATTACTATAATTATACTCTTTAAGGCACTTTCCTTAGTTGGAGTCGCGAGAAGATGTCTCGACTTTCACTTATAATTGATAAAACTCACAATATACTTAATATATATATAATACATCTATATATATATAAAATTAACGTTTATTATTCTTTTCCTTTTTTTAACATTTTTCTAATAAATTTCTGCTAAAATTTTCGAGAAGCTCTTTCTAGATAAATTATTTAAACCAATTTTTATATGGGCCATATCTCCTATCCTATCTACGCTTTCAAGTATAACTAGAGTAAACATAACATTTGGATAACGTACCATGGCACCTTTATCTAATTTCGTGAAGTTTCCTATTCTCCGTCAGAAGAGAAATTATTCCTCATCATTCATCTTTCTAACCACTTTCTGGAAAATCTATATTAGATCAATAGGCAATTTGCAAGCAGCTATTTTACAATCACCAAACGTGTTTTCCTTCGATTTTTAGTTAAAAGAATTCATAGTTGGCCCTCTAAATTAATGTTCAAATATTTTCTGTGGAATACGAAATTTAAACAACTAAAGTGGTTCTAATAATTAAAACCTTAAGAGTTTAAATTAAATTTTTCCTCCCAGATCGAGCCATGTTTACCTGGAATTTCTAAAAATGATATACCATTCACCACGAAAGTAAGGTTGGATTTTGAAGGATGGCTTATATATAAAGGTATACATAAGTTTTACTGACCAAAAGTGCCAATGAATTCTCATTTCAAATATTGTGTAACACCATGATAAGATCCATAAAACCAATTATGTTAGTCATTCCTCTCCTGTATATAGCATTAGCCTTACCTGAATTTGTTTGTTTTCAAAAATTTAGAAACATAGCTTTCTGGAGTGCATGCTGTGATTAAGAAAATTAAACAATCGCAAACTGAAAACAACCCAACTTAACCCATTGTATGGATAAATTAGCAATATAATCTTTAGATATCGCATGGTATATAGGACTTTCTCATAAAGATGTTAAGTATGGATCTCTAATGGTTTGAAAAGTCATAAAGAAACAAAACTCTGCAGTACATCTTTTGCTATTGTTAATAATTTTACAATTAATATCGACATTTGGCAATTCTCATTTCTCCTCATATTAGTATCAAGAAAGCAGAAGTTCCATCGCAATTTAATAAAATTATTGCTTTAAATATATTTCCATCGATACTATCAAAACACAAGTTCAATATGATTAGAGGAGCTTCTTGCTGTCTACTTATATTTGCATATCATGTTTTACGACCAATGTTAAGTACCATATACGCACGCAGCAATATAAGAGGATTCATCTTTTGATTTTAGTTACAATGGTTATAAACTTATATGAGTAATTTGATTAGTTGATTATAAACCACTTTCAAAAATTATTATTAAAAGTATCTACTAATTAACTGCGAATGCATTTACAAAATTTTCGATACGCATTTCCTCCTGAGGCGGCTAAACTCCTTATTTACCTTCCGCAAAATATGCGGTGGAATTAACAGTATATTACCTTATTATCTTAACACGTAGAAAGTCGTTAACAATTTCAATTCAACCCACCTTGTTTATTTGTTCGTAACACATAATCGTGCGCTATTTTAGGACGGATCCATTTTATCTCGGAACGAGTTGGTGTGAATCGTTTATTTATTCTATTAACATATATTTGACTAATCCTTGTTTAACTCGCTAATATAGTGCACAGTTGGTGCCTATCACTGTACTGATAAAATTTTTAAGGTATTACTATTAATTTAAATAATTGCGAAGTTCAGCAATGAACTAAATTAGGACGTGCCGTGTACTATTGAACTTATTAACTGCTTGAACTCTTTAAAAACTTTTCTTTATCTGCTAGCTGCACACAACATATCGTTTTCCAAACAAAAGACTAAATTATTTATTTCAAATTTTTCGATAGGACGACGCTCAGTTTAAAGAATTCTTACTTTTCGTGCTTTCGCACAGCAACTAAAGCAAGTAATCTTCACGAACAATATGTACGAGCATTTCTATTAATATATACTTTTAATTTGCTTTAAATAATATTTTATTAGTTCTTATAAATTAAAATTTTTAAAAAGACTAAACCATAAAACAATTTGGGTAGTTAATAATTTCGGGGGGATTCAGACCCCTCCTCCCCCTGGCTACGGCTATTATATTTTATACTGTATATATATTAAATAATAATATATATATATATATATATATATATATATATATTTATATATTATTACTATATTATATATATTATATAATAATATATATATATGATTATATATTATATATATATATATTATACATATATATATATATATTATATTGGCGTTTTTTAAAACATATCTTTTTAATATTTGTCGTAACTACAGCCTTCATGACATGGACAGTTAGATCAAGGTTCTGACATTCTGGGTTCAATAATTTGACCCCTCGAACGCAAACCTTAGTTCAATTTTACTTATTCTCGATTCAAAATGCATCTCTCAAAGTGTGGCAATGTATTTTTACTCCCGATCTTCCCTGTTTTAGAACAATGCAATGCATACAAAATACTATTCACTAACACGGCACACTAATCTGCATACATTCACATACATACCTTACATACATACATACATAACATACATAGAGAGAAACCTAGTCATACATACATAACCTACAACATACACACACCATACACTTACATACATACATATATGCATACATACATACATACATAATACATAATACATACATTACATACATACATACATACATACAATACAATACATACATACATACAATATTCATACATTACATAAACATAAATAATATGTCAGAAACTCTTTTTTTTTAATCTGTCTGCTGTCCCATTTGTCTTTTTGTTCTTGGTTGAATGCCTATTTAATGTTTTAAGATGTTATATACATACTATATATATTATATTATATAATTATATAATATATATATATATATGATATTTATTATATATATATATATATATATATATATATTATATAAATATATTCGGTTAGCAATATTTTTTATCGTGATTTAGCCAGGAATCTGGTTTTTTATTTGCTTCAGGTTCTTACATTTGATTCCTTTTGATAATAGTGGTGTTATTTAGTGTTTAGTGTTTAGTGTTTATATATATTATATATTTAATATATATATATATATTAAAATATATATAGATATTATAAACTATACATATATATAAATAATAATATATTAATATATATATATCATATATTAATATTTAATATATATTATATGAATAGAGATATAGAGGCAGATGAAAACTGTAAAATTTTTAAATGTTAATAATGTGTACTCAAGGAGTTATAAAACATATAATTCGATATCTTATACATCCAGGTGAATTATCCGGCTTTCGATGATTCCTTTCAATAAGGCAGTAATTTATTGATTAGACTATTATAAATATAGATCAGTAACTTTCGAAAGGCTTCGGTAACCGTGCTAAGATGTTCTAAAATTGTTGCAAATGAGATGGAATTCATCTTTAAAAAGTTTTCATTTCCAACATTAACACTTGATGGAATAACGAATCAGCTTCATAAATAAATAAAATCCTAAAAACAGGCGAAAAAATAAGGTGAAAATGAAGTAAAATCACATGAATAAGATGTTTGAAGACATCTTTCCACATGCTATAACTGTTGTAAATAAAAAAACAGTTTGAAAGTAATTGATTGTATCAGTTGCAATAAATTAGAAAAAATACTATCTTCGAATGGAAATACTTTGTAGTTCAAAAACAAACGAAAAATCAAACTTGGGACAATTGATAAAGCAATACAGGTGCAAGAAGAAAGACACTAGAAAAATTGGAAAAGTTAAGTGTGGAAGCTATTGTAAGCAGGGTTGTGGAATCCGAGTCTGGGAGTCAGGAAGTAGGTAATTTTGATGAGAATGGAGTCGGAGTTGGAGTCACTAACTTTCAAAGAATTAGTTAGAGTTGCCAGCTCAGAAATTTTGAACTGAACAAAGGTGTGAACTGTGACTCTGTAGAAGTGAACTATCATCACTTCATACACTTTACATATGTTTCATTTGCTTGACTTCCAATAGCAACAAAAATGCCAATTGAAACTTCGAAGTTTTTAACACAGCACCTTATGTTTCTTAATTTAGGATTATATTTCAATAATTAACCTTCTACCTTATACTATCATATATTTTATTTGAATTCTGAGAAATACAAAGAATCAATGCTACGAAGAGAAATTTTTCTCAATTGACAATGATAATTATACTTAGCTGCTGTTTATGTCATCATCCTATTTCAGAGTAAAGCTTTAAACTGAGATAACACACAAAGCTAAATAATGTGCACTTTACAACGTATCCATTTGTATTAAAGGGTTGCAAGAAGGCCAAGAAGAAAAGGATGCTTTTGGACATATTGTAAGTGATGAAACTACAGCTCCATTGGCTACTTCTCAAGTCATTCTTCAAGGCTCAGAAGATGAGTATGAAAGCTTCCTAGATATTGAAGAGCTTAGTCGAAAGCGTCAATGGTTCAAGAAAAAGGTCAATGTCTTCCCTCATCGCTTATTTTCCAAATTTCCATAATTTAAAACAAAATTGCTTCTTTTTGCCTGCAGAGGCAAGGAAGGTTTAAAAAATTTATATATTAACTTCGAACCTTAAAATTAGAAGAGGCCATCGAAAAGCATCCTAACATTACTGCTCTACCTCCAACGCTAGTTAGCGTTGAACTGTTTTTTTCTGCTCTTCGCATTATAATTATTAATCAGACTAAGAGGAAAATGAAGAGGACTGGCAAGAAATGCTGTTATTTATTTTTTAAGAACTAATTTATTATTGCAATAAGTAGTGACACTATTTGAATGTAAAGCTCCTTATGTAAATAAGTAATGTGCAGTTTTATTATATATAATACAAAAAAATTTATATATATATATATATATATATATTATATAATTAATATTTAATATTATATATATATATATAATATTATTAATTAATATTAAATATATATTAATATATATATAGGTATATATATTATATTATATATTATATATATATATATTAATATATATATATAATATATTATATTATATTATATTTATAATATATATATATCATAATATAGTATATATTAATTAATATGTGTATATATATCATATATATATATATATATATATAGGTAGTAATATATATTATAGTAATATATATATATAGATATTTATCTACGTTTAATATATAGTATATATAGTAGTATATTATATATATACATTATTAGATAATATATAAAAAAGTAAATTTAATTATTATTTCATTAAAATTAGGTGTATTATTATTGTTATGATCTTAGTTTTGTCATAGGATTATTCATATTGGTTATGTACGTGAGAGCACTTTACACTTAGATTTTTGTTATATTTAGTATAACCAATTAACGCCATCCAGGGCGTTTAGATCGCTTAAATTTCCATAAATTAAATATAAAATATAATCTGTAGCTTAAATAACTATTTCGTATCTTAAAGATATAAATCTATATAACTAAAATACTAGTCAAAATTTCGCAAACATATTTTTCTATTCAAACTATTTTCGTAACTACCTTTTCTAAACATAGGAGGGCACTATAGCCTAATCTTTGAACTCTATAGATGAGACTTATAGCAGTGAAGAAGCCTATGATCTACAATTTTTCGTCCTATTCTAATTACATAAGCTGATCCTAGTCATTTATCGATATTACGTAATGGAAAGAGGAATAAAAGATAACAAAGCAAACTATATTTAGAGAAATGATAAGTTATCTTTGGGACAAATTGTAAAAAGATATTGGGGTTTATAATTTAATTACTAAACGTTTATTGGGCTACATTATTTCAACAAAATTCAAATAGCTGTATCTATACGAAAATATTATACAAATAATATCCATGCATCTTCTTTTAACCTTTTTTATTTACAATGACGCACACCATTGTCTCCTAAAATATTTCCATTCTCCTCCTGACTCATCCTTTTCCTATCTAATTATAATATAAGTGCATTACAATACATTAATTTAGATGTAAAAAAACAAACTTTAGTACGGAAGAATTCTTCCATCTACACTGGTTTTTAAATATTATACCACTTTAACCTTCTACATTATTCTATCAATTACTACCTACACAGAGAATTTATCTTAAAAAGGGTACGTTCTACTACTGTGACTCCCATATGCATATATATTAAATAAGATTGTTTTTAATTCCATTACTGGAGGCTGAAAACAGTTTAATAAACTATTCCCTAATACTGATTGAATCCCCAAATATTATCCAAAAGTTAATATTGTGTGTATGTCAGCAATGCTTTTTGATATCAAATCTAAACATCCCAAAACTATTTAATTATTAATTTGATTATCTGAAGAATTCCATGACAAGAGTGTCAATCTACTCGAACACATAGATGTTCCAACAACACACAGTTTGGACCTTCTCATCATCCTTTCATATACTATAGCACCTGTGTTAAACAACAGTAGATTGGTAGTTTCATATCTATATTGGTAATCACTCATTAAAAGAATTCATCGCAGCTCGATGACAATCAGAACAATCTAATTTACAGACATTGTTATGGTTCGTAACTTCTTAATTGTGAAGAATTCACAGTTTATACACTTTATTATTAAAAATACTAGTTAAAAGCACATAACTGGTTTGCGTGAACCGCGTTTGAACACTGTGTCTGTTTTGTTATATGATATGAAGAGAGTTAGCATAGTTCAATACCTATTGTTTTAACATTTATGGAAATAGAATGGTAAATTAATTATCGATGCTAACACATCAAAGTTTTCAGCTTTTCAATAGCTTCATTTTAGGTCTAAAGTCTTATTCAGGGGTGAAGTGGAATCGGTGTTGAGATTTTTCTAAAAGGGTGGGTCGGAGTTGATGAATTTTCAAGAGGTCGGAGTTACAGTCGGTAATTTTCAAGAGGGTGAAGTCGGAGTCGGAGTTGGAGTCGGAAATTTTGAACCGACTACATAATCCTGATTGTAAGTCTAGGCAGGGGTAAGGGTTGTAGCAGGAGCAGCAGTAATTTTACACGAGCGTAGAGATTTGTAGCCCTTCACCAACACAGAAATTAATTTATTGATGATTATTGGAAGAAGAGACTTCTAGACAAATTTAAAGCCGATTAATGATGAGATTTCTTCAAGACTTTCTTCAAAGAGTTGGACAAGGTTTCTTCAAGGTTTCATAGAATTTCTTGCTATTGTACTTCTAGCGATAACAGTGACAGGTTTTCGTTATTAAGTCATAGGGTCACTTCTGCTATTGTCAATGCATCATTAAAGGATATGGGGATATTCATCCTGAGAATGTATTACTTGCAATGTTAGCGAACACAAGAAAAGAGATTAGAGATTTAGGCGTTCAACGAACTATTCAATCAAAAGCAAGAAATTCCATTGCAGGACTTTTTGAACTGCCTCAAACACTAAACTTTGTGGAAATGTGCCAAGTATGATTTAATTAGACAATTTCGATTGATTGAGAAACAGGGAAACGTGCAATGCCACGCATCAGACGAGTTCTTAATAAGGGATTTCTCAACCATTTGAAGAATAAAACATTTGTGTTAATTAGTTGAGAATGTATAAGGGGATGGTCCAATTTTAGCTCCGGGCTGAGCTTCATTTAGCCCCTACGTAAAAATGGTTAATTAAAAATTCTTATTTTTCAGATAAAATTTTTTGATTCGGAATTTAGTTTCATAACCTGGCAGACTTTTTTCTGACGTCTGAAAAGTGTCGTTATCGAGTGTTTTTCTTTGTCTATAGTCACTGTTTTCATTTTATGAAAACATATATTTTTGGCATTTGTCGATACTCCTCCTGCAATTTATTTTGAAAGGACTTCAAACTTGCACTAAGAAAAGACTGGACGATTATCTAAATTATTTAGGAAAGACATTTTGATAATTGACCCCATATCTGAGCAATGGTCGGTTTTCAAAACCTACTTTTTGGGGGGTTTCATTATTGTAAATTGTTTATTGCGATATTTTTATTCTGTTTTATTCCGAATCTGCAATGTTAAAATTTTCAGTTGGAATTTATATCATTATAAATGCACTTCTATTTTTAATTTAATAAAAGTTTTTGCTAGGTTTATATAAAAGTTATTCTATGGATATATTACAAATTTTCAGAATTTTTTTGAGGAGAAATTTAAAAAAAATTTTGAGAGGATTATACACAAACATTATCTAAGTAAAGGAGATGTATCTCGCCGCTGACATATTTATACGCAGCCTGAAATATTTCATGCTGATAGGATGTCGTTCAGAAAATAAAATGTCTCAATATTTCACTTTCTCTAAAAAAAATTTTTTGAAAAAGTAAAATATTGAGATATTTTTTTTTACTCATCCTATTAACGTCAAATTTTCATAGCGTTAAGAAAGAGAGGGAAAGTATAAAAAAACGAAACAGAAGAATACGGAGACGAACTATATCAACTATCTTTGAAGAGGAGGAACTGTACAAAAGATAACTAAGCAACAACTCCTCCACTTCATTATTTTAGATTCCAGTAAAGAGAACACCCTCTGAAAGATGCCTTCATACAACTAACAGCAGAAAAAAAAAATCAAGCACACACAGACCGGTGAAGACGGGAACTTTAGTCAAACTGTTAATACCTAGGCCTACTAGTCTCAGTTTAACGTGACTATTTCCGTCGACACTAACAACAATCTCAAGATGTCACAATAACGAAAATTAAAACACCATGCAGACCAGTGAAGACGTGGACAATATTTACACAGTTAATCCCTGCTCCACCACTCAGTTTAAAGTGGCTATTTCGTCGACACTCACGATATAGCTACTCTCATATGGACACGGGTCTTCAGATTACATAATCAGATAAAGCTTCCCACTCCACCCTATTGAGCTCTCTGTGTATTGAATTGAAGAAAAGTATCATCCTTTATTATGGTATTTAACGTCCCTATAAAATCTTATTTAGGAACTGGCATACCACTGCTATAATATACTGGAAAAAATTGGGATTTTTTTTAAATCTGAAGCAAAAAATTGTCACTCCAAATCCACTTGTGCCTGTCTAATCGATTGGGACCACATTAACCACTTACTGCTATATCATTATATATATAATTAAATTAATACTATTAAATATTATAATTTCTATATATATATATTATATAATTATATATATTACTATATAATTATATTGTATATTATATATATATAATTACTATATAAAATTAATATTATATTTTATTATATATCTATCATATATACATATATTCTATATATATATATTTATATATATTAATTATATATATATATATAACTATATATATCTATATATAACTAATATATAAGTATATATATTATTATATACTATATAATATAATTTATATTATATGTTTTTTAGAAGAACTGTTCTTTAGAATTTCAATATAGTTATTATTTGTCCCCTGATCATGGAGGACTTATTTACCACTATTTACTATATAGTATTTTCATCATTTATAACTGCATTCTTCTTTGTGATTCATATTTCCTTTAAATTTGTTCCAGAGAAAAGTGTTCGTAAAGTAGGATAAATTCTACCGAACTTTCTAACCAACTTTGAATTTTTGTTGAAAATACGTTTTGGGGAAAGGAGCATTAGGAACCAAAAATTCGTTTAGTGTTTAAATGCTGGTTTTTAAGGCGCCAAGTATTATGTAGCGAACAAATAGTTGAGTTATACAAAAAATGATTAAGTGAATTTATTGTGAGAATCAGTTAATAGAAATAATTTTGTAAATTTATGATACTTAAATTTTATGATCTTTTATTAATTTAATTATTCTTTGTCATTTATAAACTACAAAATAATTCTCACATCTTCTACAGACATGAAGTACAAGAAGATTTTATTGTTATATAATTTTTATTTTATAAACTTCTTCAACTGTTAACGTTTTATCCAACGAAAGATGTTTTATAATACTATATATATATATTAATACTTTATATATATATATATATATATGTTGTACTCTAAATGAGTATGTTCGATATATATTCAATATAGAATATAACCTTTATATATGAAAATATAATATTATATATATATATTATTTTTGTTTATGTACCAGACCAGTTTTAATAATTAAAAGAATAAAATCCGCATATTAGACTATGTCATTTTGTATGGTGGTTACCCTTACAAAAAAAAAATTATTAAAAAAACAATGAAAGTTCGGCTCAGTAAGAAAGACGAAAGACGAAAAAAGAAAGGAAAAATCAACAACAGAAAGAAAACGGAGACGACTAATTTCAACAACCTTATACACTATAAAAGATAATACTATATATATACCCGATTATGGATACATTACAGTGAATTAGTATATGTATAAAATTATTTCCCTAGGATGATATAATATCGGGTAGACATAATCATAACTCGTACTGGTCAATCCATACATCACATTCCCCTAATTATATATTCCACCGTATACATATTAATAAATTATAAACTAAATGAGTAGGTACTTATATACAATAAATTATTTTACTTTACATCAATTTATTGGTAAATGTCTAATTTTATCTAATTTAATCTAATATTTATATAATATTTATTATTTCAGCTTCCATGGCTCCCACATAAATGAAAGTGGGGGCAATATCACGCTGGCAAAATAGCGAATTTAGATTTTATTAATGGAGAGAATGTTAAGATCAATTTTCGCGAAGCATCACTCTTCACATATAAGCATCTCCCTCATAAATCTCAATTGAAGGAAGTTGAATATCTAAACTGAACTTTCACATTAGAGGCATGTAACACACTCTCCATTAAAGGCGTGACTTCTATCCACTTGTGGGTATATCTTTCAGTGATCAAGATTCATAATTTATGGAACAGGACGCACAGACCATCCTGACTTTATACAAATCTATTTATATTGCATCAAAACTAGCAATTTTGTTGTTAAATATTATTTTTTGCTTGAATCAAATCTCATATCGTAATTAAACCTCTTAAGCTTCTCAAATTACTTTAACGTTAAATACAACCAGTTTGTTTTTTCACTCTTACTTCTTCCTGTCGCTAAACCGTTAAACCAGTAACCTTCCACTCTTCTTTATTTTCACTTTATTACGAATCTTGTATTTCCATTAATTGTCTTTTCTGAATGTTCTTATTAAATCTTTAAGTATATTCTAGCTGGGGTTGAAAAACAAAAAATAAATTAACTCACTAAATTAATAAAATCAATAGGAGTATCCCTTCTTAGAGGGCATCAATACCTATCTATTTTAACACGTATGGTTTTACATGGACTATATTACAATCGGTAACACCAATGCTCTATTGCCGAAACATACTACCTCAGATTAGTCCCGTCATTCATCAAAGATTTGGTTGTAGAGGCACCTTTCCATCACTCACAACTTTCCTATTGCAGACACAGCATCCGTTCTCTTCCCATCCAATATATGTTTAAATATTTTAAACTCTGGTTCTTGTTCTATTAGTTGCTACAATCGCAACATGATTGCATTTCATGCGGATTCTAACGCACACCTTCACTCAATGACTACAACGATCTGTACCCCTAGTGTTCTAACTTCAGAGCTGACAAAACTAAGAATTTGACTAATCTTTGTAGGTTCAACTACAAAAAAAAAAAAAATTATTTCATGAAAATTCGTAAAGTAAACCAAACTCTCTTGCATTCTCTATCAGTCTAACAATTCCCCCCTCCTCTTTTTCCTACATATTCATTTACATAAAACATTCAAATATATATTAAATAACCATATAGCATTTAAAACATCCATTCCTACTGCGCTTTTATTAAATACCCTTAGCTTGTAACCATTTCAAAATTCTCATTACTGCCGTATTCGGGCAGAATTTATTTTTTACTTATGAAAAAGTTTTTGAGAAAAAAACATGTTCCGGCACAAGCACCAGCTTACCAGCACCGGCACCAGCACCAGTTCCGGCTCCGAGTCCGTTCTATTTAAAATTGTTTCAACTCACGACTTCGGTCAAAAAATTTCTCATTTGAAAAATTATAATTATTATACTTCTGCTCCGGTCCGTTTCCTTCCGGTTCTGTGCTCCGACTTGGCTAGGCTCCGGCCCTGCTTTTACCGTCTCAAGCTTCGTGATCCAGCTCCGTACTTCATATTAAACTGTTCACCTCCGAATTTAGTAGAATTTCTTTTTTACGCTGTAAAAAAAATTCTTGAAAAAAAATTATGCTTCGCGCCTCAGTACGACTACTGCTGCTCCGTTTTTACAAATTGTTCAGCTATCTATTCTGACAGAATATTTTCCACTTTGAAAAAAAAATCTTGAAAAAGTTTTCTCCAGCTCCTAAGATCCAGCTCCAGATCCGCTCAAGATCAGCTGGGATTCAGGAACTTCGTCTTGGCTCCTTTTCAAAATTGTTCGCCTCCAACTTTTATAAGATTAAGTTTTCACTTACAAAAAAAAACATACATTAGGAAATGAAATTCAATCCGACTACGGTCAGGATCCGGTCGGCTTTATCGGCTCCGGTCCGGCTTACGGCTCGGCTCCAGTTATTTACCGGCTCCAGAGCTCCGGCTTTCGGCCTTGATTACAGCTCCATTTTTATGATTGAGAAAAAGCCTGTAAGTTGGTGTTTGCGAAAAGAAAAAATTTACATTTTTCTATAATAAAATTAAACAACGTTTTTTGAACTTTTTATTTTACATTGCTTCAATTTTTTTTACTTTAACAAAACTTTTTCTTTATCTACTAATGTTTTTATTTTTTTAGAAATGTGAAACAATAGCATTTCATGTTTAAAAATAGAATTTTCTTTGCTTTTCTAACAATTACCTATTGGTTAAGATCTTGTGCCCTCACTAGCAAAAAAAAATAAGCGCATGCGTCCGATTTCATATATTTTTTCTATCAATCAAAACAATTTAAAAGGTTAATTATTTGTGTATCTTCTCTTTGTTAGTTGGAGTCAAGTTATATATTCAGAAAATAATATATATTATATTAGTATATATATATATTATATATATATATATATTATATTATTTATATATATATTTATATATTTATATAATATATGATATTATATATATAATTTAATATATATATACTATATATAATTAATTATATATATATTTTATATAATATATTATATATATATAGTATGATATATATATTATAATATATATATATATAATATAAAATATATATATATTCTATATATCTATATTATAAATGTATATATATTTATTATATATATATACTATAATATATATAGTAATATATTATATATAATATAATATAATATATATGTTATATATTTATATATATATTTATATATATATATATCGTATATATATTAGTATATATATATATACATATATTTTATAGTTATCTATATATATTATTAATATATATTATAATATTTATATATTATATATATTATTAATATATATATAATATAATTTATAATATATTATATATTATATATATAATTATATATATATTATATTCATATATATTATATGTATAATATATGTTATATTATTATATATAATATTTATGATATATATTATATAATATATTAATATGATAATATATCTATATATATATTATAAATATATATATATATAGGTATATATATATTTATCTATACATATATATATAATATATTATATTACAATTTAATTATGTTTAAATAAATATATTAATATATATATTTATAATATATATATATATGTATAAATAAATATTTAAATATAGTATATATATATACCAATAAGTATTGATAATATAAATTCTAATTCGATGGTGTAAATTATATGAATTATGTCATTTGATAATTATGAATAGGCACGGATATATAGGTGGTAATTTCTAGTAGAATTGGTTATATTGTGAGGATTGTCACAGTAATGTAGCTAGGGATGTCAATTACTCTCTATAATTAATATATATTATGAATATATAAGAAATTATTTATATATATAGTGTATATATTATATTTAATTCTATACATATATATTATATATATTAATATTATAGGTATATATATATATATAGTGTATATATATATATATAATATATATATAAATTTACTATATATATACTTAAGGTATATCTATCATAGTATCATATAGTATAGTATTGAATATTAATTACTATACTATATTATAATATATATTATATATAGTATATAATATATTATATAGCTATATATAGATATTAATTTATATTTAATATATTATTATATATATATATATATATAATATATATATATATTAATATAACTATTATTATAGTATATATGTGTTTATAATATATATATTATATATATATATACTATATATTTTATATTATATATATATATTATAATTATATATATATAATATATACTATATATATATAATATATATTTATATATATAATTATATATATATATATATATATATAATATATATTATATAATTATATATATTATATATATATATATAATATATATAATTATTATATATTATATATATATATGATATATAATAATATATATTTATATTATATTATATATATATATATTAATTTTATAATACTATATATATATATATTATATATTTAATAATATATATAATATATATATATATATAATATTCTTATTGGAAGGATTGAATGACATACGTACCAGAGAATTTATGATTCGGGTACATACCAATTTTTCGACGACAATTTGGTGTCTTATTTACTGAACTTTTTTAGGGTACATATTCTGAAGTTTCTATTTTCACATATAATGGCATTATTTATATCATCTCATATTTTTAGTATTAAATGCATGCATTTAGTTAAGGCTTTCAAATGAGTTCATTAATCATTAATGAAATATTGTTTTAGATATTTTATATTTAGTAATTAAGTGTCAAACTTTCAGATCTCAACGGCGTATGTATATTGATCTTAGGCGACATGCTTTTCAAATGCCTATTTAGGGTAATAATTAAAAACTTGGAGATATCTCGTAAGTTATATTTGTATATATATATGTTGTTTTTACTGTATTGGAGAGATTCCTCATAAAATTGCCGATAAATTGATATGCATATTAAGGTCTAAAGTAAATTTATATTGAATAAGTATTGATTTTTAGAATTATTCCTGTGCGTGTTTGATATGAATCCGGGTGATTTAAAAAAAAACTTAAAAGAAAATTTCAAAACTTTTCTTCATTTTTGTTTTTACTCAAATAGTAGGCTATAGATATTTTGACGATCATATTGATATATTTTCTGATAATCTTCAAAGATTTAGTAAATTTATTTATGTTGTCGGGCCACATTTTTTGCACTTGTGTCGCTTAAAAAAATAGTCTCCGAAAATTTAAAGTTTTTAAAGTTTTCTAGGACTCCTTCAATTTATTATACCATTGACTTAGATTAATACATCTTTAAATGTAAAATGTAAACTTTTTAATGAAAAGAAATAAAACTTTACGCCCTTTTCGACTATATTTAAAATTGACGTTATTTATGAAGTATTTTTTATATTGATTTATTTACCTAAAACCACTAACGTACTTATGGCGCAGTGGTTAAGAGTCAGGATTGTAGAGTTGAGGGTCAGCGTTCAAGTCCCACTACATGAAGATATTTTTACATATTTTTTTTTAAAATATGCAAATGAAGATTTTTTTGTATATTATTTGTAAGGAAATATGCAAATGCAGTTCTCCATTCATTTATATACAGAAATATACATAACTATATGATTTCAGTAGCCTTACTCATTTAATAACAGGTTGAAAATATAATGAAGTGTAATATTCTCTTGTTCCTTATAAATTTTTATTTATTTATTATTCTTACCTCTTCTATATTATTGGATATTATATATTATGTATATTATATGTCTTTATTCTTTATTTATTATTATTATTATTATTATTCTAATTAGTTTTTATTTTTCATAATTATTATTCTTATTTTCACTTTTAGCTAAGTTTTATTATTATGCTATAATAAATATGAATGCTTGTTGTTATTTATGGTTTATATTATTGGAATTAGGTTTATTCAGCTGTTGATACATATTATTATTATTATTATTATTATTATATATTCGAATATTTTATTTTATACTATTATATTATTATTATTAGCTTGGAATGGCAATAACAAAAGATAGATGGATGATGATTAGTTATTATTTCTAGTATCAATATAGTAAGGTTTTTCTTGGTTAATATTTAACATTATTATCAATTTTTTATTGAATTTCGTTTAATGCTATTTCAAAAAATATTAGTAACGTTATTCTCAATATATCTTTATATTAGATACTTTAATTAATTGTTATTAATATATTATTAATTTTCATTAAATCTTGATTATAAATTATTTCACAGATGCCTTGTAACTAATTTTAACTGGGTATTTTACTAGTTGCTCTTTCCTACAGTTAATTCTAAAATAGTATCATTGAATTTATTCTTCATTAGATAGAAGATTCTTATTAAGGATTTATTCGAAGAAATATTAAAAGAAGTCTAAGGAACTTATCATTTATATATTTAATTTATAAATACCATCATTATCCACGTCAGGTGAATTTCAGGCATGATCACGGTTAAACTAACTATTATTTAATAATGCAATTAGTGACACAAATATAATAATAATATATTAAATATTAAGTTATAATTTAATAATTTATTTATCAATTATTGTGAAGTTTTAAAAAAATAGTTTTGATGAAAATAGAAAAAAAAAAACGCTTAATTAAATTTTTGCAAATACGCTATTATCATTGAGTAATTTGTACCTAACATTTCACCTCAATATTAAAAAAAAAACATTCAAGGCATATCATTATTTATTAATTTCAAATTGATGTCGGATTAATTTTTAATTAAAGAGATTTTCTGCTATACGAAGATAGTTAAATTACCATAGGAATTAAATTTTTAAAACTAGCATTTTAACTGTAGGAGGGTAAGATTTGTGATTCAGTCGTGTAATGCTTTTACCATATTTATTATTCATTTATTATTATTATTATTATTCTATGATTAATTATCTATTATTATTATTATTATTATTATTATTATTTTCTTATTATTATTATTATTATTATTAAAAATGAGTAGGCAAGATTTGAATATTAATGTAATTGATGTACTAAAACTTATGTTGTTTTAATATGTAAATAATATTTTATTAAATTATGCATATCATATAAATATAGTTTTAATTATGAATAATAATGCTTAAAAAATATAATAATAGATATTAACATTTATACATTAATATAAATAGTGCAGTGGAGCACATAAGTATTGGGTAATGATCACTCCCTAAGGTATCGCAGAAAGTTGACAAAGTCAAGAAACTAAATATATCAGACGTTGTTATAGAAAAATTTAATGTTGAGAGAACTCCAATGGAATCACAAACATATGTGGGAACAGATTCATTTAATAACATCAAGTTTCTCGCATGAAGCAAGGCAAAGAGTTTGTCTCCTCTAGAATCTTTGCAAAGAGAGTCCCACAAAAGTCAAAACATGATGAGAATTAAAATCATGGGTGTAGGCAGGATTTCATTTAGGGGGCAAAGGTTATATATATATATATATATATATATATTATATATATATATATAATATAAATTATAATATTAATATAATATATATTATATATATATATTACTAATATATATAGTATATATATATATATAGTATATTTCTTTTTTTCATTTTCACCCTATGTGTGTGTGTGTGTGTGTGTGTGTGTGTGTGTGTGTGTGTGTGTGTGTGTGTACGCAGGATTTGACTTAGGGTTTCTATGTTTTAAATGATTAATGTCCTTGCTCACACTGAACGGAGGGGGTTGGTTAAACTCCAGATTTTGATTTCCACACTCATTTGTCTAAATATCATAATATAAAAAAGTTATTTCAAATTATAAAATAAATAAAATAACAGTTGTAACCAGTTGTAATTAAAAAAATTATGTGTCAACAAGATGAGTAAAAAAAAAAATCCTATTTGAGAAACGTAAAGCAAATAATATTTATGGAGGTTGGCGAGTACTGAGTCCTGAGTGGATAACTAATATTAAATCTAAACTAGCGTTAGACGCCCCTTGGATTTTCAGCGAATTTCGCAATTACATTTGTTTTCCAATTCGTTCATTTTTGTTTTAATACAATATTCGTATGAATACTCATCCTGCATAGTTCATTAAGCATGTCTTCGATTCATTTGTGTGTAGCCAAGTCTTTACCCTTCCAGACAATGTGAAAGACCTTCAATTGTGTCTGTGAACACGGTGCACCAGCTGCAATTAATAGACAAGGTTTTTTAACTTGAGAAAAAAAGGGGTCGGTTCTTAATGACTTCAGTAAGTTCCAAAAAGTCCTTTCAATATTTGTTACCATTTTTATCCAGCCCCAAGGTATACCATAGTCAGTTTCGGTATGAATTTTGTTGATATCCAGATCATAAAAACTCTGAAAGCATTTTACTTTCTCAAGGAAAACTGGCTTACGCGGACAAGCCACTCAACATAAGAAACCCAGAATCCAAATGAAAACTCCTCCTTACCCTCCCTCCTCAAAATGGCCTGGACCATCGATCGTCATCTGCATATCTAGTCTACCTTAAAGAAGCGTAGAAGGTGAATCAACGTATGTGGCACAAGTACATTCAGGCACGCTTTCAAATTCAGCAAGACATAACCTTAACCTAGCACAATGAACATTAACATTGCATTCTTAAGACTAGATTGATTATTACCTTTTCTTAGGTGGTGGCAAGTTTACTTAAAGATTACTTTCTCTAGCTATATGCCCATATAATCACTTGGTGGTATTAAGAACAGATAAGCAATTATTTGTATCAGGCAGTTTTTAATTTGGTTAGTCATTGACCAACTTTCTAATAATTCTTTGTGGACATGTATTCCAGAGACCAACTGCCATTAGGTCCAATCTTTTTGTCTCTCACCATGTTAGCAACTGGTTCATACAACATCTAAAGGCAAAAAATATACTTTGTATTCTAATAATTAACGTTAATTCTCTAGAAACCACTTGTCGGCTCTCTGGCTGCCGAACCAACCTATGAAAAAGCTGTTTTTCTTGTTTGAATTTGTTGATCCTTTGACAAATTTTCTAACCCTTCCCCAAAGATTTTTATCATATTGTAAGGAAAATCAGCCGAGATCCCTTATGATATTTTTGCTCCAAACGGTTTCACAAAAGTTTAGGCAAGTTTGGGAATGATTTTCCTCTTAGGGTGTGTCCCTGAAAAAGTTGGGTCTTTATGTAGCATAGTATTTCGAATTTCCGGAATAATGTTTGATCATTAATTGACCAATAAAGCCCGCGTGGCTACCACAGTGAAATGAAAATATAATCCCCTTTTCTAATTTTTCCCGCGAGTTTCTTTTGAAACTCCTATTGCTCTTTTCCCTGCCCTTTCTGCGCAGCCATTTACTCCCTGTGACCAACTTCATAGCCTCGGATCAAACCTTCATTTTTCTAAAAACAAATCAATCCGTTTTGGCAATGATTTTACATCCATCCCTCAAGGAACTTCAAACCCCAGAAATTCTTATCTGAACAGTCATTTTTTCAAGATCGAAAACCCTTAATGCTAGAGATAATTGTTCATTGCCTGACAATCCGCAGTTTCATCGGCAAATTGGAGTGGACACCGTTTTTTTTTTTGCATCCGCGAATTAATCATGTCCTTTTTATGATAATTCTACACAACTTCCTCTCATTAAGTTCAATTTAAATCCATCGGGAGACGTCAGACGGCATTTCTTCTGGTCCTTTGAATATGTTCTTTCACCTCTTCAACATCACCACTTTCTTTTCGAAGTTTAATCAGGTCTTCAAAAATTCCATCATGTAGGCCTTATACCTCTTAAAAGGACTATAAGTCAATGGGCTTCCCTCAGAATAATATCATTGGTCTATCTTCCACTAAAATTCCGTCCTACGTATAAACATTTTTTCTTATTCTTCTGCTGTTCTTTCTTCCCTTGTCTAAGTCTTACAGAGCTCTGAGTACTAACTAATAAAATAATAAAGTTATCTAACGAGGATACGCCTTCCAATGATTGAAATTAGCAGCATATTGAGAAAATGCCAAATGCTATCGAACATACATGAGAGTTTTAGCGAAAAGATAGTCAGAGAGAAAAACTAGACTGATAATAAAAAAGCAGACCATCTAGTGACTTCAGATCAATAATAGAAAGCAGAAATAACGAGAGAAAACAAAACATAAAAAACTTAGAAAAAATAAAAATGTAAAAAAGTCATATATTTAAAAATTGCAATAATAAATAATAATAGTATTTAGATAATTTAGATAAAATAAGATTATTACTTACTTCATTAATCATATTGACTAATTATGTACCTTATTTTCAGAATTTTTACATTAATATAATAATATTAATCCCTTAAAAAATAATAAACAGAGATATGAATAATTGCTGGCAAACATTTAAGGTTCATTTTTTTTTTTTTGCCAAGATTTAGGGGGCAAGAGCCCCCCCTGCCCTTCCTGCATACGTCCATGATTAAAATCTCCAACTAAAAGCAGTAGAGCATTTCAAAGTGACTAAAGAAGGGCATGTTCTAGGTGTTCAATAGCACCTACTGAGGAAGGAGGAATATAGACATTACAGATTATAAGATTTTTGGGATGAGTGAAGACCTGAACTGCCACCATTTCTAGATGTCATCAACTTTATCTCTTGATACAGCATATCATTTCTAATGCCAAGCAATACTTCCACACCTTTACTATCTCTATCCTTTCGGAGAAGATTGTATTATTTTTTTATATGCAACTTGTTTGTCATGGAACAAGAATGTTTCTTTGTAAAGTAAAGATAGTAAAGGAATCTAAATATGATCTATTAGATGAAAATCCCATGATACTCCACTGGCAGATACAGAAGGTATTTCCCATATCGTGTGAATCGAAAATAATAAGTTTAAAGGGATGTGGAGCTAGTACTCCTGTGGAGACACATATAAATCTGATCTTTAGTGATCTTAAGAGAAGATAAATGATATGTGTCAAATATTCGTAGCAGGGTTGTGGAGTCGGTTCAAAAATTTTCCGACTCCGACTCCGACTCTGACGTTCCGGACTGTGCAGCCCTACCTACAAGTTGCTAATTGTACCGACTATTCCTCTAGTACCTCCAACGCCGAACTGTCTCGATCGCTTCTTTGAAACATTAGCACGACACCAGACCCCGACTCCTCATCTCATCTACATACTTATAGAAAAAAATTAGACCATTCCTGAACGTATCATTACTAAACACAACCGCCCTTGAAAATTATCCGGACTTTGACTCCCGATTCGGATGAATTACCAGAGACTAATCAATCCTCTTCAAATTACCGACTCCGTTATTTCCACATAACAAACTTCTTTCAAATTATTAAAGAAGTGCGACTCCCCGACTCCGGGACTCCGACTCCGAATCCACTCTCTTCAAAACTACCGACTCCCCGACTACGCGACTCCGACTCCGACTCCACAACCCTGATTCGTAGAACCATTTCAGAAATTTCAAGTGTAGATTTAAGCAACTCAGCCAGACCAATTTCAGCAATTACAGAGAAAACTTTATCATCCAGAGGCGTGCCATTAGGGTCAATAATATTTGCAGGCAGAGGAGAAGAGTGAACCTCGTCGAGTGTTCCTACTTTCTACAGTAGATAAGAGTAGGGCAGAGGGTCTTTAAAGCCGATTTTTATAAAAAAAATCACAGCATAGACTTTAAAAAAATAATAATGAAGAAAAAAAAAGAGAAAGACATGTCTTTAGGGAAAAAAAGTTACATTCTCAAAGTTTGAAGAAATTCCATAAGCTTTTATTATAGTCGAACTGACCTAAATTTCATCTTATCGCACATTACGAAATATGCGGCTATAAAAATGTGAGAAATTCGAAAATATATAACATAGGCCAAGACTTATATTACAAAACCATAGTTTGAAAAGCGATCGTTAAAAATTTTTATAAAAGGATTTTTATATGTTGACATTTACGGAAATCTAGATTCATCTTGGTTAGGTTTAGGTGTGCGGCATCAATGATCCATGAAGGTTAGGCCTTATATACTATAAATCAAATCTATTATAATATAATAACTAATATACTTTTAATAATTAATCTTTACTATATAATATATGCTATATGTATATATATCCAATAGAGGTGCGCGTTATGTCTTAACTATAGAGCTCTTGGTACTGTATAAAGTTTAGTTACATTATAATATATTATATTACTATTCTAGTGTATATATATATATATATATATATTATATATATCATAATATATATATATAATATATATGTTTTATATATATTGAAAAGTAATTGTATATATATAATTACCCTCTTATTATCTAGCCTATAAGTTATTACAGTATATAATATGACCTATACATTCAGGGAATTTCACTTTTAAGATAAATTATATATAATATTATATGTTTAATGATAAAAATTCCTGTTAATATGATTGTAATTTACTTTTATAGGTATTATGTAATAATACTTATATATACTTATTATATTAAGAATACTTACTACTATTGATAATATTTATATTTATATATATATATATAATATACATATATATGTATATATATATATATAATATATATATATATATATATATATATATATAATATATATATATAATTATATAGCTAATATATACCTCTAGGATTTTTAGATAAGAGGGTCATATTGGTGCGTAAGATTACGTATTCAATTGGTAATTGTATATATATAAAAGGTTTTAGACAAGGGAATATCGATTATTTTAATATATATATATACTAATATATATATATATATATATATAAATTGAGCATAAATGAGTGAGATATAATGATACAGTGATCGGGTACTTATTGAAGGTCAAGAACACTCAGCGTAAATATATATAATTCTATATAATAAGTATATATATAGTATATGTATAGTTATAGCTAATAATAGTAGATACTAATAAGAATCTGTGAAATGTTTTGTATACTGTATACCACAAAGGCCTGATTCACATTTCTTTCTCCATAGTCAATCCCACACTAATATAAATAATCAAAAAATATATCAATTGCAAATTACCATAATAACAACTCATATTAGAGGATAATTCGAGATTCTAAATTACTGTAACATGAGTCAAAATTCCCACACTAATATTTTGGAAAAAGTTTTATAAAACTGATAATATTAGATAAATTAAAATATAAATTAAAATTAATAATTAAATATAATATATATATATAATAATATATATATTATATATATTAATAATATATATATTAATATATAATAATATATATTAATATCTTGTCTATATATATTCTTCTAATAAATATATATATACAGTTTATATGATCATAATATATATAATTAATATATTAATATAATATATAATTATATATAATAATATATATAATTAATAATATAATATATTTAAATTATTAGAATAATATATATATAATATTATTTATTATTTTATATTTATATTAATTTATATTTATTATATTATATTATTATAATAATATAATATATCAATAAATATAATTATCTTTTTTTATATATATACTTTATTTTTATATAATATATATATTATAATATGAAACCTTTCCACTATGATTTAAGTCCCAATCTATTAGATAACATTGAAAATCTAAATGATATATATATGGATACCCAAACCATTCACATGCTTAGACAATTTGTGACAGTTATGAAGCAAGTCCTGATGACTTAACATTATTTAAATTATTATTAGAATAATACCCATATGCAGCTCCTGTTTATGCATCTGATAATATATTATTTTGTGTAGCACATCCCAACCAGGTTCATTCTTCTAGGAAACAGTCGAAGCGCATCTGCCAGCGTCGTATGAACGACGATTATGGAAATGTTGAAATCGAGTCCTTTTTCAATAACCTCCCTGTGGCAGAATTATTTCCATGATTTAAAAACCGCGCTTATGGCTTGAATGCATGCTTTTCTATTCGATATTAATTGTCGGAGAAAGTAGAGACACGATTCTTCCTCTCCTTATTTCTGACTCTCTATATAATAGACCTCTCTACCCTGTTGGTTCATCACTGACCAAAACTAAATGTCTAACTAGAAAAATCTTGTTGTCTCCATTATAGATTATTCAGTAGATGTAAATATTAGTTGTGACTTGTCATGTCCCCTCGGTGAGAAATCCGCCTTCTCGAAATAGAATAAAATTCCTAAAAACTCCGTTTCAGGCTCTCCTCATAGGTCTTACCTTCAAACCCAAGAAATCCATCCTATGTTGCCTACGTTGCATCTCTCTAGCCATATCTATAATGTATAAAAAGTTCTTTCTTAATTATAAGAAAATTATATTAGGGGCACAAATCGTGGGGCCATAATACTCTATTAAAATCATGAGTATAATATATAACTAACATTAGATTATATAAACATGAGAATTAATTACTTAATAATACTCCTCTCTTGATCTTGCCAAACAACATCTGCGGATTTTATCTTGCCCTTATGCAATATATTAGCTTTATAATTTAATATTCCTAGCTTCCAACACTGATTAGCTACTATAATATAATATAATATTGCGTATTAATCACAACCTAAATCTCTATTTTACATTGGTCCACATGATACATATCTATCCAATATATAATATAACCCACCATTCATTAACTCGATAGTTAAACTTTTATTTGTATAATTATAAAAAAAACTAAATGAAGAACTTACACTTTTTACTAAATTTTATAAAATTATAATCATTTGTCTATAATCTGCTCCACCCAAGAAGTATAAATCAAGATCATTTTGACTAATTTACTATATTGATCAAATCTTTCACTATTTATCATAAAACTGATAAAGGTGGCCACTTTAGTATTCAATCTGCAAATCATTAAAGAAACCTTGCTAATTATAAAGTATCTAATACTAACAAATGGTCTGTGAAGGTCACTTAGTTTTTATATCTAAATTATGTAAGAAAAAAATTATGTGGGCGCCAGCACTGAAACCCCCTGTGGGACAGCCACAGGCTTCGGACATAGTTTCTACACAGACAAACGGGAGTACAACCTCTACTCCAATATAACTCTCTTCAAGAGCAGTCTCCCACTCTTTAAAATCCCAACAAATGTACCACTCCCACCTATACCACATTGCAAAATAACTTCGTTCATCAGCCATCTTATGTGCGAGGGAGACCATATACAACGAAAGCTTTAGCTAATAAGAGATCATAATCTATAACCAAATAATCATCCCTGAAGTCTCCCATTAGGGTTCAAATGCAGTTTGCAGTAAATTTATTTTTCACAATGTGACCAAATAAATATTCTTTTATTGTATATTGATCAACATACCCTATTCTGAAACCGTGCTGGGAGTCCTATACTCAATTACCTATTAACTCTAAATAATTTCTACATATAAGAGTAAACCTTATGTTCTTTGCGAATACTTATTTCCACAAAACGCATTTACAATACCTCAAGAAACTGTTAGGCTGAACTTCGTGTCTTATAATTTTACCCAGATTCCTTCTCTTACTTTACACAAACTTTATACCTTAATATATAGGCATGTCAAGTGAGTATGCTGCGTTTTCTCTCCTCCCATTTCATCCTCGGTACTCCTCTCTCTCCTCTACCAATATGTTATTTAGACTCCTCGTTCTCAAATACATATCATAAACTCCTTCGTTTGCACTCATCTTTCGGTACTTTCCTCTTTTCTCAAATCTTCCTCACCATGTGCTATACCCCTCATGGGCTCCCCTCAAGCTTTACTTTGGCAATCAATCATTGCTTCTACGTAAACTCTTCTAATATCTTTTACCGTCAAATTCACTCATAATTCTGTAAGTCTACTTGTACATTCCATATCCGAAACTCATTTACGTCTTCCAATACTTTATCTATTTTCATACTTCTCTTTCCTCTCTGTTAACATCTCACTGCATATACCAAAATTAATAGTATTCGAACAAATTGTGTTTCGCAATTACTTACCCTAGGGCTAGTACTGAAGTTCCCTTACTAAACGCTCTCAGTTCCAATAGTCGATTAATTGAAGCCTATACCGTTGTCCCTATATGTGCTTACTATCTAAATTTATATAAGTCTATAGACAAAAAACTTACTTCAAGTGTTCCTTATTACTAATTCACTGCTAAATTAATTCTGCTCTCGTGCAGCGCTTTCCTTTATTAACTGGATTATATCACATTTCAGTTTATTTTCCTATAAATTTTCAAAAATGGCTAATGAAGAAAGTCAACTTAATTATGACTACCTTGAAATATTTTTAAAACTATCCTAATGACTTGCTAAATGTGGCCTTTCTTGCTTTGTGTGACTGATACTCGCTACGTGAATCTCTTCTATTTCACCAAACACAGGTTTTATCTCCTTGGCGCCACCGCTAAATTTTTCGTTTGCAAAGCTTCTCTATTTTTAAAACATACTGGACTGACACTCTATTCGACTCTCTAAAGAGAAACTATATTGGTGGGTTATAATGAGTTTCCCCATAATTGAGGATCATCTAACAGGTTTTTAGAGGTCTATAATTAAGCTCTTTATCCCCAGTGCAGCTTATGTATAATTAAACCTATACTACAGCGGCATGTTCGAATTTGGTAAAATCTGCCATTTCGGGGAAATCTTATTGAGTATTGTTTCGGCCAGCCAAACCTTAATGTAGCTTTGCAATTTTTAGGTGGTGCTGGCCAAGGGTATTGCTATATTATTCACTATTTCATTATCATCTTACTCCTTAATATATATTTATTATAGATTTGCTCCTTGGCATATAAGTTTTTGTTTTATCTAAATTTTATTTTTCAAAGATTTTTCAATATCAGATAATTTATTTCAGAACCTTAGTTTCCTGAATTATCCTCCCTTTCAATCATTCCAGCTACTCCATCCCAACATTATCAAAATCTCAGAATAACTAAGATTCCACAATACAGGGCATTTAGTTAATAAAATGTTCTTTTCTTATTTGCTTACTTTCTTCCTTGTATGCATATACTCTTCAGTTGCTACTTTTTGCTTGTTTGCTTGTTTCAATGGAACATTGTGACAAGTGCCTTTTCAAAATCCGTCTATACTTCTAGTTTAATTGCAAAGATTTTTATTATAAGATATCTTGAGCTTTATACCTTATTTAGCGTACAGTTTTATTAATCAGGAATCAGATGGCGTTACTACATTTTCTTTCAGGATTTCCACATTTGATTTGGAATGGCCAGGAAAAGAATTAAATAATCGATAGTCTCCATAATCAATTGTTATGTCTATACCTCTTTCTTATAATTAATGTAGGGTATAATTTTTCCCCCCCCCCCTGCCAATTATTTGTTCCTTTTCAACCATTATATTTTTAAATAACTATCATTCCATGAATCAATCACATCTAAAACGGAGGGGATAAAGTGGGTTCGCTATTCAATCAAATATACAATGGGCTGCCGGCCCTACATTCTATATTTAGTTAGTTTGTTAACATCTTTAACTGACTCAATGAAGGGATTTTGAAATATACACTAAAGCCTACATAGACTCCCGAATATTTTCATTATTCTGATAGAAATAAGCAATTAATGTATATAAGATCCTCATTTGATTTCAAATTAATAATCAAGAAAATACTGTATTTAGACAGTAATAAATATGATGCTATTACCATTTAATATTAAAGCGGCTTACCGTTCAAGCACAACACATATGTTCATGTTTTATCAACTTCCTCTACCGCAGCCTCTCGGCCTAGGTATATTGAAAAATGAAGGAGGAGTATCGCTCCGTGGTAAATTTTTAATCACCTTGGTTTACACTCGAAAGGGTGGGGTCCCTAACTCTCACGACTCCTGTCCATATTAACCTATGGTGTGCAAAAGCGTGGTGAAACAAATCCCTCCAAGAGGTTTATTAGATCCTTGGAAAAGAGAGTCTAGGGTATTACTTTTCACTTTATATGGGGGAATTTGTGGAAACTGAATATAAACAAAATCAAGCTCCATACACTTCTTATATATATCTTTTCATAAGTGAGCTTAAGCATGTCAAAGAAGTTATATAAGAATGTAAAAAGCAAGTATTTGATATTTCGATAATGCTATGTGTATATTTCTAATGTATATCATATTCATTATATTATTGAACCCTATATTGTAACAACACATAGTCTTTCAATATTTCTCATATAAGTGAGCACCCACTGAGAGTGTACTAACTGACCATATTGCTATTTCGGCTGATATCCAATTTAGTAGATGCACTACCTCCTCTCTTAGACGAGATTTTAGACCTCCCTTATGGTGCTTTTGACGAAAAACATAAATGGTATCTCCAATAAACTTGGATGCTTGAAAAGCCCAACACCTTTTACGAACTCAATATGTAGAATCATCTATCTTGCTTAGCCAAAAGATCTTTATATCCAGAAATTCTCTTCCACAAATATTCTCCAAAACCTAAATTTATTTCTTGAAAAAACACTCAATTTATCACTAACCCTTATTTACATTTCATTTACACCTAAGGCCCTACTCCCCCATTCCTTAACCTATCAACCTTACCACAATATAATAGGTATTTAAAATCTACCAGGAAATCAATGCTACGCAAACCTATCCTATAGTACTACTTAGCTTATCATCTTCCCTGGTAACCAAATCTTACCTTTAAGACAATTTCCTGCTCTCATTAATATTCCTTATCTATATAGTAACATTTAAAATTAAATTAAAACATGAATAAAGGAATATAATTTATATATTATTATTTTACTTTAATCTAATTACAGAATAAATAAGAACTAACAACGTTCACTTATTTAGTCAAGAGTGGATATAATAAATATATACACATTGCAACTTAAACTTCGCATATCATCTAGTGTCTAACTCTGGCTACTAAACGTCTACAACGTTAAATCATAATCCGGCATACAATCGCGTAACATATATCTTATAGTCAATATAATTTCAACGCATAATTCATACAATTCTTAAAATATTTATATATTATATAAAATATATATATATATTAATATTATTTATATATTTATTATACTCAAGTGTTGTTAAATCATCCAAAAATGATATAAAATTGCTCAGGCGCAATCGCTATTCGCAATTCAGTAAATAGAAAATAATCGATCGCTAACCTGAGCATAATACGCATATAATATGCGTTAGAGACCGGGGCGAATGCTGGTATCGCCTCTAAACACGTACCAATTTTACCGCTCCCTAAATAACCGCAACCTATATGGTTAACTGAGATTTAAATAACCCAAAAACAAGAAGAAATTTTATTAGCTAGAACGCAAGCCATATATAATTAATATTAAATATATATATTATATATATATATAATATTAATAATTAGGGACATTATTATTATTAACCGTTAATACTTTATACATATATGCATATAGTTATAATATATAATTAATTTTATAGATACAAAAAATACCTAATTATATATACATATTACGCATTATATCATAGCGGTACGCACTATAATACATTACCAGTATGATCATTAAGTTAAATTTATAAATCATCCCTCCATAATCGCGCAGTAACCAGTGGCCGTATTGTGGTGAGACCGTGGCAGGGGCGGCCTCTCGCAAGATTTGTCCGCCCTCCTTGAAGATCGTTTTATGACTCAACGTCATACCTCAATTATTTCTCTGAAGCTATCGTCCTGCAGCCCATAACATGTAATATTGTATAAAAATAAACAGAGAGTTAATATTAATTTTATAGAATTATCTTTATAATCAGTCAGAAGCAAATCTCGTAAGTCCTTTAGTAAAAACTAAAGTGTTAAGGACCATTGAGAAGGAAAATGACAGGGACACATTGATAACCCCAGACAAATACCTCCTCTTCAATCTCCATACTCCCACAAGATCTAATAAATTCTTCAATGCCTAAATAAGGCATTTTCTTATACTGTTACTTTGGATGATTTAAAAATATCAGCATTAGGAGAGATGTTTTAAATCATAAGGAAGAAAATTAAAATAGCGTTTCCTTGCAATTTCATAATACTGTCGATAGCCAGACAACGTTATGTAAGAAATGATTACCTAAAGGTATGTGAGAGAGAGAAAAACCCAATAACTCTTGAGTGAGGACATTTCCACAAGAGGAAGATATCGCGAAAAGCAACCAATTGAAGATGTAAAGAGTAAAGAAGCCAGGAAATATTGTTATTTTATATAGGTGAGCGCTATAGTTAAAGTCTAAAATGTCAAAAGTTTCAAAAAACAGATTCGGATCTCTCAATATAAATACTGTCTCTATAAAAGAACGGACTAAGATTACTTGGTTCGCAAGTCGACAATATTCCAAATTTTTACATTCTTGTTGGCAAAGGACTACAATTTTTTACCCAGGTCTTACTGCTACAGTGAGAAGAAGGTTATATCAAACGCACAAATAATGCATAATTGGATCTTTCTGGTAAAACCTACTTGAGAAATTATACTTACCTATGAGAGCGTTCAAGTTTAAAAAGAATCCTACTGGATTGCCCTTTCTCTACAATCAAATAAATAAACTAAATTATTTATTATAACAGTAAAATGTCATCTGTGTTATATACATTCGGACTTTGCTTTCCAATATAGCAAAATATATCAGGATCGTTATTGCATTTTCTTCAATTTGTAGGTAGGGGTATACACATTTTTTAGATGCAAGTCGAAACCATAAATTTAGATTTCCCCTCGATCTCATTATTTTCTAATGATAACATTTTAATAATTTGGTCCCATCAACCTTTATATTAATGAACATCTGGTGCTTTTAAGCTCTTTGTTCTAAATCTAAGTAATAAGAATACAGATTTCAACTAACCTGTATTTATACTAATGACATGTTTAATTCACAAGGATCTCATCCATAATACTAATACATTATGAAACTAATTACATACATACATATACATTAAACTAATACATCACATTAACATACATTAAACTACATTAACCATATACTATACATAAACAATATACTAATATACAATTTTCCTAATAAATACATACCTATATAGACATATATACATTAGCATTTAACATTATATACTAATAAAGAACAACGTATATTTGTCTGCCCCTCCTCACCTCACGAACAAAATAAACTATACCATGGTAAATACTTCAACTCGATACATTACTAATACACTTACATATACTAATTATACATTATATACAATTATACATAATACTAAATACATACAATATATTGTACACAAAACATATAACCTGAATAGCCTATAGGCAAGTATATATTATATATTATATGAAATATATATTATATATATTAATATAATATATTATTATATACAATATAATGAATATAACTCTACAAAAATAAAATACTATATAAGTTAAAGGTATATATTATAATTATAATATATACTAGTATATTATATATTATATATATATTATTATATATATATTATATATTATTATATATATCTTATATTAATATATTAAGTGTGATATGTGATCACGCGATCTCAAAATATACAAAGATAATGAAACTTAGGATCTAAGAGGATGAGGATGAGGATTGTGGATTTCTCTAAAGTAGATGAGGTAAGCGGTAAAATGCGGTGAATGTCGGGAGTAGGGGGTATACCCTCTTAATTCTTCTTTGGATAATTTAAAATAATTTATATATATATATTAATATATTATAATATATAATAATTAATATTACTAACTATTATATTATATATTTAATAATTATTAATATATTAAACTTTATATTTTAGCTTTCTTTTATAGTCTAAATCTTCTTAATTTCCGAGTGATCATATTGTACTATTTATGGAATTTGACTAATTAACTCTGGAAACGAGTCGTTTTCATATATATTTAATATATATTAATTAATTCAATTTATCGTATTTATTATATTATTTTATCTAGTTTGGTCACTTTTCCATCTATCTATCCGTTGTTCTCACAGAAGCCCTAAATTCAAGCGTTAAGATGGGTGGTTAGTTTATTGCACTTAACCTTTCTATGAAATATTCATTACAACTATAACTGCAATACTCTATCGTGTGAGTTTTATATATGCTCACTGAACCTCATGGCTTTTTTAAATAGTTATGAAAGTAGATTTAAATGTTCAGATGAGGAATTTCTCGAATGGTTTTATTTACCTTTTAATATTTTTATTTTTTGATAATAATCTTTATTTGTTTTTGCGGTTTTGTTCAGGGTTTTTTTTTTATTTATAGAATAGCAACAGACCAGAACTCGTATATGATCCTGGATTAAACTTAAAATTTTTTTCATTTCTCAACTCTAGGTTACCAATATCAACACAAAAACTCAATTCGCCGAAACCAGCACCCCTTTTGTACGAGAGCGTCGTAAAAAGTCGGGTGGTATCGCGTAATGTGATAAGCACGTGCTGAGCAAAATATCCCGCTATTTATAGTGTTAGCTCCTCTTATTAGAAATGACAGAGTATTATAAACATGACCCACTCAACACGAGTGCGCGACAAACATGGAATATGAAAGTCAAAGGTGAACTGGAAAGTGTACCAAGAAAACATGCATTGTATAGTAGAGGCCCTTTTATTTCAGGAACTTTCTTGCGGCCTCACCCCTCTGTCTCCAAACAAAAGCTCGGTCTAAACCCTCTAGAGCCCCTCCCATTCTTTGATTATGTGAAAATACGTGCACTCTAAGTTCGTTCGTTTGACATTACCAATGAGGTGTGTGATGGAATCGGTGACCCCTTTTGAAGCTGGTGGCAGACAGTCGACAAAGTTATGATTATATATATATAGTACTTTCGAGCAGCACTATTAAGATTCTCGAAAACTCGCATGTGTTTATTCCTTCTTGAGGACCGCCCTTGCAACCATGCTAGTTGTAAGAATAGGCTCCTAAGCAATATATGCATTAAATGATAAGGCCAAAGCGTGGCCTCTCATATGCCCACCTCTCCTACCCATTCGTGATCAAACTTTGATGACAATCCTAGGTAATGGAGAGAATCTGAATTGATCTGAAGAACCTTATCTCGTTTGCGAAAAGAGCGTATAGGAGAAAGTTTTTAGAAGAGTGTTTGATTTATCTGTGATGTATGAGGTGATGCTTAGTCATATTTTTTATTAAAATGTTAGGAGTTTAAGTTTAATAATAAATAGACATTTTATCTCCGGTCTCAGCGACCCCAACCAGGAAAATTTCTATACCCAACATCAATCCCGGAGTATAATAGCAAGAATCTCCGTGAAAAAAGTCAATAAGGACGAGAGTAAAGTAATCCAAGAAGTCATTTTGAAGACCCGCGAGTATAGCCTTAGAGAAATTTAGTCTCGCGCAACGACTTGAAGCGAGTTCGAGTCATCCGGCATACGAGTGGATAGAAGTAGATGTGCAGGTGAAAATTTTCATTAATTTTGAAAAGTTAGGAATACCAAGTTTAAGGCCGAATATTCGATACAAAGAAATCCTCCTTGATTAGAAGGAACACCACTCTTTGATCACTAAAAGATATCTGAGCCGTGATATTTCGAAGTGAAATGTTGAAAGCAAGTAAAATACTAGACATATTGTATTAGCTATATTAAGAGAAGGAGAGGAAACCCAAAGAGGGAGATTGTGAGTGGTAGCCATAGTGAGGTTTCGTGTCCATACCCCGGTCAATGCCTTGGATATGTTCATAAGCGCCACCCAACGCTCAAGTGTCTCTACCTCTCCCGATAAATTCGTCGTCAAGAGGTGTGTATAAAAACCAAATATCAAACAGTTATAGATAGTAAAGTTATATTCGCCAGTGTTTAGTGAACCTTTACGATAGGCCCCGATCCAAAGCTACTGGCGATCCAGGCAATATATAGTGCAACTTAGAGGCCCCAGACTTCGATTGAGATCTTAAAAGTAAAGGAGAAGTTGAGAAGTGGAATTTTCAATACGATCTTTAGATTATAATAACTAAAGTATGGAGTCAGATAGTACTAGGAGCCGGACTATGTTTAGTAGATTCTCTCAGAGGCGTACATCATATTATTTTTTCTCTCGGTAACAGGTGGATCAAATGTTGTACACGTTGGCTACCCCTTCACACCACTGAGGGAAAGGACCTAGATAATTAAGTGCTTAGAGACTAATAGAGAATATTTTACTCTAGAACTAGGGGGGGTTTCATGCTTACGAAAAGCAATTCCCATCAAACTACAGGGAGGAAGCCAATACTCCGGCGCCCACCCCCCTCTTCCATCCTAAGCCCCTTTCCACTTACCATTTTCAGCGCAGTCACCCCTCCCAAGATTCGAATTCGTTAACACAGTATGGCAGTTGATAGCGTAACACCCTGAGTGTGGAATCTTTAGGCGGAGGAGGAGGTTGATCTATTGATCTAAGTACCAAGATCTTCGATTCTTTATAGGTGTTGAGATGTCATAGAGAGTATAAAATCAGTGAGTTATTTCGAGGCCTGTAAGTGAGAAGTTTTATCCTTTTCAAGTTCAAAGAGTATAAATTTTAAGCCAGACTCTCTAGACTTTGGATCAAACCACAGATAATAGAATAAGAGGAGAGAAAAGGCAATTTACAGGAATTGTTAAGAGTTGTTAAATTATTAAATACAATTGGGAGTTTATTTTTTCTAGAGTGCCAGAAAGATCATTTAGGGTAATGTAGGAGATATCAATTAGGTTAAACGGAGTACATTTTTGACGGAGAAGCCCTGCGAGGCTTCTGCCTCGACCTAAATGAGCTTATCTCTTGCAATATTACTCATTAAGCTGAATGGTACAAGTTTAGGCAGATGGAGGAGAGATAGGAGCTGAAGCAATTCTTTAGCCACCCAATGGCGAATAGGCCACTGTCTTACCTTAGCCTGCAAGTGTATACACAAAAATGCTCATAGCACTCTCTGACAGCTGAGCACCATATCTGCGGACTTTACATAGTAGGAGATGCGGTGGTGATTTAGTCGGCGAAGGTGAAGGAATGTGCAATCCTACCTGACTACCCATGCAAACTGAGACTTACAGTCCACCGTCTATCCGCCCAGAAAGCGAGGCGTCACCAGGATCAAAGCCCATGCATTACCCAAATTAATACACTTATGTGTCTACTCGGTTAGGATAACTAAGCTCAAATAAGACTCTCACATTCCCTTTCCAACAATCCAAAGAGGATCAGAAAAAAACGAATATATATATATTATTATAAATATATAAAATACTATATATATATAGATATAGTTATTATTAGAGATTATTTTACTAAGTGAGGCAAAAGTACTTTAGTTATAAAATGCAATATACTTAATGCTACAGAATGATATTATATACCAAGGAAAAAGTAATTTTAAAAAGACTTTAGCTAAAAGACATATAATATCTGATAAATTCATTATTATTTAACACGTATAAAGGCTATCATTAATGATATAATATTAATATAAGCTATTCATATCAAATAATTGTTTTACTCTAGTAAAGAAAATCTAATAGTTCACGATCGCGTAAGATAACGATATATAAGTAAAATATAGACATTTAATAATAATAATTATGGAGGAATGGAGCAGAAACTTACACAGTTTACTCTCATCATTTAAACATCACAGTTTTTTTTATATTAAACGCAGGAATATTTTTCCATCAAAAATTAAGGCTATAATGGCGCTGTGTATCTTTAATACCACCGAGTAATTAATCTTGTTTGGGCAAAGGAGAGATATGAGCCAGGTCAATGTTGTTGCTACCCAAATGTTCCCTACTCAACGTACAACGAGTTCCATAAAAGTTTTTTGAAGTAAGTTACCATTCTATCACTTACGGTTAATTGAAATGTCAAGAGCTTCAGCACAAAACTCAGATGGACGTTATTTCTGGCGTATTTACAAATACTCTTTACCTACCTTGATTATTTAAGACGGTTTACATAACCTGATAATGAGTTACTCTAGTAGCAAAATTATTTTACCTTTTATGAGAATAATTTTATATTTACATACAACAGTTATAGAAATTACGTCTTTTGTATTTCAAAGAGAAAAGGCGATTTATATAATCTAAAAACTGCGCTTTTTTTCTCAGAAGCTGTAACAACGTTGTTGAGGATAGAGATCTCGACTGTTATAACATCCAAACAATTAGCATGGAGTGAGCATACACTCAATGTTTTCATATATAAGTTTACCAATCTCGTGATGAAGATATTCTTTAATAAATTTCATTTTTTATAAATAATAAAGGATGATAAGTCTCGTTCTACTTAGTTCTTAAAATTTTTTAAAATTTTTGCCTTTAACAGTTTAGTTAATATTTTGTTTTGTTAGTAATTTCTACTTTACAGTTATGAATTAATTAAAATTATTTTTTAAAATAAATTAGATATAAATAGATCTTATTATTTAAAATACAAATCCTATATCAATAGATAAATATAATAATAATATTAATAATAATAAAATAATATAATAATTAATAGATGTAATAATAAGTAATAAATACATACTTGGTAAACATTGAGAATTCTTGACGACGGGGTTCCAGCACTTGATTATTGTATATATATAATGATGTGCTGATTCCCGAAAAAATGTAATCGGATTTTTGGCGTATCACATGCGCATTGTTCGAAGTTATTGTATGTAAAACACAATTTGTGTTAACTTTATATAAGTAATTATTATACACTTTTTCTAATAGAGCTGTCTATGTTAGCAGATTTATTACGACTGTGAATAAATGGATTATATTATATGATATATATTATAATAATTCTAAATAAATATTAATTTTATATATTATATATAAATAATAATAGATATTATTATAGTATATATATAGCTATCATTAACAATAATAAAGTGATACTGTGGTGTAGTTTACTACTACCAATTTACCTTTATTTATAATCTACGTATTCATAATATATATTAATTATAGTACTCCCCTTGTAGTTAAATAGCTAATAAACCATAATATAT
>JABUQX010129015.1:12500-14138 GCA_015478945.1 Trachelipus rathkii | reverse complement strand
TTGGAAAAAAACAAGCGAAGTGTGTCTAGGATGAAGCACAGTGGCAGAAAACACCACCGGCAGCCATTGTGTCATACCATCGGCATTCCCTGGCCAACTATAAAGATTTGGCCACCAAGATTTGATAAAAGTCGTAACTGGATGATGCTTGTGAAGATAATTAATCATGTTGAGAACCGCCCGCTTCAAGCAGCTTTTTTAAAACTTACCGCCGAAGATATGGGTATGGATCACTTCCACTTCTTGCTGCACACAGAAGTGCGGGTTCCTTTTCAAAGGGGAAGATTTTAGCCAGACTGTTTGAACTAAACGATGCATTTTTGGTGGTTGGTCACATTTACAGTGCAGTCTTTTATTCAAAAATTAACTGATGTCGAATTGGCTGCTTAAATTAGTATACCTTTTCCGCACATATTCGAAAAACTAAATGAAACCATCACATCTCTTCAAGGGAAGGAATGAACACAATTAGGCAAAATAAAAGGTTTGCGCAAAATTTATTTTATTTTTTTGAAGCGGTGTTAAGTGCAGAGAATCTTCCAACTTTCCCGGATGCAAGAATTTGTCAAAACAAATGAGATCCATCTTTCAACCGAACTTCCTCGAAATTATTACTGCCCACTTGGAAGGTTTGCGAAAAAACCATTGTTGAGATTTTCCCGTTATTGATTCTTAGGATGTCTACACTTGGATTGACAAACCCGTTTTTTTGTTTCGACCCTGTACGAAACCTTACTGGAATGACCAATTTGAAGCTTTCAAAACCTGTTGACATCAGTGAAGACAAGCACTTTGAAAAAACTTAAATACAAGAAGGGGGCCAAGAAGAGTTCTGGATGCAAGTGTATGCAGAAAACAATGCTGTTGGCAAGATTGCTTTAAAAAGACTTGTGCGTTTTAATTCCACATTATCTAATGGCACACATTCTCAACGTATGCTTACATCAAAAACAGATACAGGAGTAAACTTTCAGCGTCAAGTGATTTAAGGGTAAAATTGACAAAACTTCCCATAAACTTAAAGAAAATAATGAAAAATTCATTAAAACAGTTTCCTTCTTCACATTAAAGGTAAATGAGCATTAAATTTTCATTGTGTTTTCTTGTTTTCCTAAGTAGTCAAACCAATTTAAGAGTAGGTGTGCCGCGAATTTTTTTTAGCACAACAAGGGTGCCGCGGTGAAAAAAGTTTGGGAACCCCTGTAGTAGGACTATCCAAAAAAACTATTAAAACAATTTTGTATCATTTTATTGACGCCAGTCTGTGAATGCACACATTTCCCATTTTATTTCACCTTATTGTTAACTATCTGGCTGTCTTAGATATCTAAATATTCTTACAAGTTTTTCGTTGCTTTCTGTAATCCAAGTCTGCTTCAAACATTTGACCAAACAACACTAAAAGTAAAGAAAATTCTTTCAATTGATTCAGAAAGAGCAGAGATTGAATGTAATAAGGATGCCATAAAACTGGCTAAAACCCCATCTGGTAACTTTTTTATCAGTACATTTTTTTCAATTTAATATCCATAATATTCCATCGTTTATCTGGGCTTAATTTTGAATACCAGTGATTTTAAAGAATTTTAAAGATTAAATAAAGTTTTCTCTTTTAACCTGTAAGTTATTAGTCCACCA
>JABUQX010129015.1:0-2500 GCA_015478945.1 Trachelipus rathkii | reverse complement strand
CGTTATGCAACAAGACAGTTGGGGCGGTGATAAAAACAGATGGGTTGTGGAATTGAGGAACTTTTTGGAAGGCGGGGCATTGAGGATGTATTTTAGCATGTATAGAGCCAAGGTGAAATATGTTACTATTGTTTCAAGGTTACGAAATTGGTGTAGGGTGAGGAAGGACAATGAGGTTATGAACCTTCAAAAAGGAATTTTGGGAGGAGTTAATGGAGCTCAAGAAAAAAAAGAAAAAAATTGTCAGAATCGCATACGGATCAAAACAATCTAGTGAGGACTGCGACAAATGATGCGATAAGCGGGACAAAGAAACATCAAGGAAACCAGCTTTTATAAGATGTTTTGCCCAAAAGGATGTTCAAGACGGTTTAAAATTAAGAATGGGAGGTGAAAAAGGAAGTTTAGAGGGTGCGGTGAAAGACATGTTTGAACTGGGCCCTTTGACTAGAAGATGAACATGATGACCACATAGGAACCAGAGGCTGAAACAGTTCCGATTATGTCAGCCATTCCCAGGGAGATTGAAAGTGAAACGGACGTTATTCGCGGAACAAGGTTGCTGGTATGGGACAACCGGCACCACAACAACTAGTAATGGACCAAGGAGGTGATGATAGGAAGGTCTGCTGAACCATTATAGTGAGACCACAGGTTAAGTGCCCTGATCATGTGATAGGGCTGAGCACATGAACGGCATGACTGCTGGCGGTTTATAGGGTTGGTTGCTTGGTTTGTGGTAGCAATGGACAATAAACTTTATGGATTTTGTCCGAGCAAGGAGTGCAGGATAAGAACAAAAATGACAAGGAAACAAGAACAAGAGATTCAGAGCAGTGTAAGAAAGAAATGTTCCTGTGTTGTAAGAAGTTCGGGACTTGGCGTTGACTCTCTTGCCCTTAAAGGAGGATAATAGAGGAGTGCGAAGAAGAAAAAGGAAAACAAACGAGTTCGGGATAAACGAACTTCGATCAGCCATTCGGCCGGGGATCGTGTCGAACCAGACACAGAAAGCTGACGATGTTGAATCCGGGAAACCAGAGGAGTTGTTATAGGTCACAAGCGTGACAGAGGTGCTTAAACCAATTGCCTCAACACGGACAAAAAGGAGACTACAAAAGAGGTATAATGGAAATAATAGCCCACGTACCACCAGTATAGAAACGGTAACGCAGCCCGGAGGGTTTGAACACGATACAAAAGAAGCACGGGTTCGAAAACCGAGAAGCATTGGAGGTTGTTTTTTAAAGATGGCATTGCAGGGAGTAAAATGGTTAAAAAAGTGTGTCATGGTGCAGACAGAGGACTAGGTTGGAGAAAATAAAAAGGTACACAAACAGTAAGTGGTAGCATGATACTCTCGCCGAGTATTGATACAAACAGCGAACAACTTGGACTGGTTCTCTGATGAGGCAGAGGCATCGATAATGGTGCAAGAGAGAGTGTGAATATGATATTTAAGTGTGTTTGAGAAAGTCAATAGGGTTCCCTGGAAAATACGTTATACGTTCAGATGGAAGGATCAAGGTGACGAGAGTGATGAAGAACAGGATTGGTCTCAGATCAGATAGGAAGGGGGGCCTCAATTGAAAACCCTGGAAGGGTGTCTTTACCAACGAGATCTAAGAGTGCTATACCTCTGAAGACACTAAGAGTGAAGCCGAGCCAGGCGGACAAAAATCGAGTAGAGAAGCAGGAGAGTTAACATCAAAGTGACCAGCCCGGGAGAGGTTCGGAGACAGACCACAGTTCCCAAATATGAAGAGGTTGTTTTGGAAGTGCGGTGAGGTGCCGTGATGCACATGATGGTAGGTATTTGGGCTTCAAGAAGAAAGAACGGAGTTGTCTCACAGAGTCAGAGATGTATACGGGTGTGATGACCAGCGTCGGAGACGGATCGGTGCCGGAACAGCCAAATGTTATGAGGAGGGTTATGGAATATGAAAAAAGGACCGAAGCACGAAGGTGAGCATCAACTGGAAGGATGGAAATAAGGTGTATGGCGTTGGCCACTGATATTCTCTTTTTCTTCTTCTTTCCTTTTTAAAAATTGTTTTACAATCTATGCGAGGGGAGTTGTGTGAGAGGTGGATATTAAATTCAACCACCTAGTGTTATGAGAATTGTCGAGTGGCCAAGCGTCTCAAAGAACATACTTCATTTTTGCATTCTATTAAGGCAGGACGTGAAGGAAGGCTGAGAAGAAATTGTGTTAAATAGTGTCGTCATTTTAAAAGTTAAGGACTGTTTATTGAGAGTGTCTATACTTAAAAGGATAGTATTTCAAGTTATGTAAAGGTCTAAAGTTTATTAAAAACTAGTTTGGAGCTAGGTTTCGTTGCAAACCGTATTCGAAGTTTTCGCACCCATCAGAAGTTTGACGGTAAGTAAAAATGAGCCATTTCTATAAAGGTTTAAAATTAAATAGGAAATTTATACAGCGTATCTTTAGAAGTTAAAGTTTTGTCAAAGAATCAGCAAGGAAAGGAAACGAAATATG
>JABUQX010129014.1:0-19251 GCA_015478945.1 Trachelipus rathkii | reverse complement strand
ACTAGCTGTTGTATTTAATTGCAGTATATTAATATATTCACTATATACAATATACTCGCGAATTTATAGAGTTAGGTGCTCTTCCATGTGAGGTCCTGTATGTTATAGCTTTGACCGAGTGCAAGCGCTTTAATTATTAATATAAATATAATATGAATGGTGTAATTATAATTATAATATATTAATATATATAAATATTTATATATAGGTGTGTATATTATAAATAATTATATTAATTAATATGAGTAGTAAAACTATATTTTCTACTATTATATATTATTAATATATATATAAATAGTATAATAAATATGATTATATATAATATGGAATATATAAATACAGGTTAATAATAATATAAGTTAATATATAATAAATCTATAAATAAATACTATCATATATAATATATATGAATAGTTATATATATGCAATAATAATATATATATAATATCCTTATATATATATATATCATATTTTCCAAGTTGTAACATTTATATATGAATCTCATTTCATGTATTTAATATTTATTTCTCGTTTTCATTTTGTATGTGTGTGTATCAAGGGTGTAATCAAATAAACATATGTATCAAAACCTTTAAGAAAAAAACTGGGTTAAAACTCTGGTGGGCATCAATATATAAGAAGAGGGGCCAAGCTAGCTTTGACTGGTTGAGCTAAAACCACTCTCAAATTGTAACTTTAAAAGAAGAATATCAAGCGATAGGATCGACACCGTTGTGTAAGAGCTAGTCGGAATAAAATGGAGAAAACTCTGTTTTTGGTGAACAACAGGAAATTAAAATTAAATTAACAAATTTTGAACTAATCATATAAAAATGATTTAAAAATACTTAACAAATTATAAACAGTTAACAAAATAATAAATTTTATGCTCATAAGTGCTCGTCTATTACATCAAGATATTTAAAAGAAATATTCTAATCTGTAACTGATAAAATATAGTAATATTACTTAATATATAGATGATTATAATACATATTATATCCAAACTTCTAAATAGAAAAATATTCTCTCCATATATATATATATATTAATTAAATTAAATATATATAAGTTTAAATTTCATTATAATTAATATATATATAGTAAATCTTGCAGAAAGGTCGAAGAAAATCGCGTTCCGTTTGGCCGCCGTGGAAAAAACTCGCGAAAGAAAAATTGGGGAACAATTGAGGCCTTTGGAAACTGCTCTTCAAATCATTAGACTCGATTCATTTACAGAGGGAATTTTAAGACAAGTAAGGAATATATATATATATAGTATATTATTACTATATAATAGATATTATAGGTATAGTATATAATAATATATTCTATACAATAATAATATAAGTAATATTCTCTTGTATAAATAGGTCATAGCTTCTGGTCCATTATAGTATAATTAAAAAATCATTTTACAAATAAAATATATCAATCCTGGCTTCTATATAAAATATAATATAATACCATTTATATACAGTATCCGCTGGCTGTCTAGGAATATTATGGTTCTACTAACTTAATTTATAAAATATAATAATTTATTTCTAACTATACTTATAGTATTTATTGTAATAGATATTATAATAACTCATTATTTTACATAATCTATACATCTAGAGGTCCCATGCCATATATTATACCTACTTTTTAGAGAACAGTCCACAGTCAAATATAGATATATATATATATAGAATACATATTAATATATATAAATATCACCTTTTAACGGAGTTTTTTAGTCGATTAATATATATATTATAATAACGGCGAGAGGAATAGAATATATTAATAATATATAGAAGTGAGGTAGGTAGGTATAAAGGTTGTTAGTAGTAGAGTGATGGTGTGTCTATGGAGGGTAGTATATATTATATTCATAGATGTAGGGAGGCGGAGAGCTGACGAAAATGTCGAAAGGGCAGAGATCCACATGGCACCCACCAGAGTTTAGGAGTTTGATATCAAAACCGATAATTCAAGAGCCGACATGAAACTATGGAAAGCGTTTGAAAGCGTTTAAGTCATCCTCAGTGAAGAAAATAGAATCGCTAAGTGAGTTCCAGACTTTACCATTAGTGTGCATATAAGAATAAGCATAGGGGTTAAATCGGAGATCGGAGAATTGGACAAAGATAGGATGAAACTGTATAGATTGACGAGTCGTTCGAGTCCTCCTCGGGAAAGAAGGTGTGCGGTAGGTAAGCGAGTTCAGAAGAATAATGTTTGCTGTAATAAGGATAGTAAAAAGAGAATGCTGTAACAGTTTAAGGAAGGGAAGAGACTGGAGAGAGTTGGTAAAAGCAATAGGGTTAATAAGACGAAAAAGTTTCGATTCTTCTCATTCAAGAAGAACTGCTTGAGTGGAATCAGCCACACATGCGATGCATACTTCATACAACTCTCCTACACAGAGCAATCAATTGAAGTAATGTAAAGAAATTCCAATAACACCTAAGAACATCCAACCTCTTAGAAGTCTGCTTAGTGAGAGAAATAATGTGATACTTCCAACAAAGATCACGAGAAAAGGAATAAAAAGAGAAAGCTTGATGAGTTGTGTCCAAAAAAAAAAATTATTGTTGTGGGGAATATTTTGTCGAGTTGATAGATGGGAAAACTGAGTTTTTGAGGAATTGAAATCAACAGTATTTTTTCTCCCAAGATAAAAATGTTTGACAGATCGGAAGTCAGTTTCTTCAAGGTCGTCCTCGTCTTGGCTGCTATTTGGAGTTGAGTGAGACATCTTTCAAAGTGAAAAGAACAATGAAAAGTGGAACCGTCAGCGTAAGAGCCGATAGGCGAAGAAGTGACACACTGAATGCTATTGATGAAAAGTAGAAAAAGAATTGGTAATAGAACAGAAACCTGAGAAAGATTTAAAGGAAGAATAAAACCCCTCTACAATTGCATTTATTGAACGATCGGAAAATAAATCAGAGAGCAGGATAGATACCAAAAAAGTGAAGTTTGAAAATCAAAACTGAGTACCAGACTCTATTGAAAGCTATTGGTATGTAAAGCACCAAAGCAAAAGATTTACCAAAATGTCAAAGAATGGTAGAGGCAGGGTTGTGGAGTCGGAGTCAGAGTCGGAGTCGCGGAGTCGGGGAGTCGGGGAGTCGGTGGTTTTGAAGAGACTGGAGTCGGAGTCGGTAATTTTGAAGAGGGTGGAGTCGGAGTCGAGTCTGGTAATTTTTCAAGAGTCGGTAATTTTTTCAAAAAGAGTGAGTCGGAGTCGGAGTCGGAGTCGGTAATTTTGAAGAGGGTGGAGTCGGAGTCGGAGTCGGAAAATTTTTGAACCGACTCCACAACCCTGGGTAGAGGTCCAAGAATAAAAGAGAAGGGGAAAAATTCGGATTGTTTATTTTTTATTTAATTATTTGGAGAGAGAGAGAGAGAGAGAGAGAGAGAGAGAGAGAGAGAGAGAGAGGAGAGAGAGAGAGAGTAGAGAGACGAGGACAGAGTTGAGAGAGAGAGAGAGAGAGAGGAGAGAGAGAGAGAGAGAGAGAGAGAGGAGAGACCTTTCGTTACGAACACTTACTGGTGATCAGAGATAAGATTAAAAGTTCCCCAAATTTTCCTGTTGATAAATTCAAAAACCTTGGAAAGAAAGGAGGTTAAAGCGGGGGTTAAGGGGAGTCCCCCCTTTTCCCGAAAAGGATGAGTCACGTTTCCAGCAAGAAAAAGGATCTAAATGGAAAGGAAGAGACGAAACAATTTTCCAAGAAACGTGAAAGCTCAGAAGCACAAGTTTTAAAAGCACAGGAGAGACAACATCAATCCATATACCTTCCTAACGTTAAACTGAGAGAGAATAAAATTATCTTTAGAAGAGTTTGCAAGATAAATTATACATGAGCTGGAAGAGATAGAAAAGATTAAAGATCCGAAATTTATAGTGAAATTAGAAGCAAAGGTATAAGCGAAGTGTTCAGCTTTAGCAGAAGGTTAAAATAGTATTATTTGACGTCGGGAAAAACTAGAGGATGGGATAAGGAAGAAGGGCAAAGTTAGAATTTACTTTTTGTTTTTTGTGCAAATGGCTTGGGGAAAGAAGAACGATCCCCTCCGGGTCCGCCCTCTCACGTGTATCGCTTTATGTTATCATTCGTTCTTGGGCCAAGAAAAACAGAAGATGGAATAGAATTCCAAAGAACAGGGGTAGCAGGAAAGAAGGAAGCCACCCGCACAGCGAACTAAGTTTCGGAGTGGAGGGATGATGGAACACGAGAGATAAGGAGTTAGCAGACAAGAGCGATACAACGATCAAATTAGTGGTAGCAGAATAACACATGGTTCAGACCCCTGGAGGTGCGATGGAACAGAAGGGCAGTATTCGTCCATTCGGAGAGGGGTATAATTTTTGTTTCCATTCTCAACAATGACATATTTCTAATAATTGGGACTTACTATTCCATTACTCAATTCAAGAGTGTTAACGTTATACAGGACCAAATTGCTTTTGATGGATAAGGAGGAAAGGTCTCTAGGATCTAAAGCGTAAGGGTCTCGATGCTTGTATTAAATGATTCTCTTCCTACCTGAAGACAGGAAAGGCACCGACTCAGGCTTTCACGGGAATTTACAAAACAAGGATTTACACTACACCTATCTTATACCGTTTAACACATAAGAGTACGCTTTCCAACACGAATACAGAAAATAACGATCTTTTTCGGAACAACCACAACAATTTATCACAAAATTACTGATTCGTCCGCAAAGATCTACGAGGCTGGGAATTACATGAATGTTTCTTGTATCCTCCTGAGCGTGTCGTTTAGAGAACTGATTATGATGGTTGTTCTGCGGGTGAACTAAATTACATAACCTCTAAAGGAGCTGTTATGGGCTCCTTCTTTGGAAGAGCGTCGTACCTTTCACCCTAATCTTACTTCTCACAAACTACGCCATTTTCTGTTTGTTGCAATTACCTCAGTTGAGTGCTCACCCCCAATGGGTACTATTGACGAGCTTTATTGAACTCACAATTAACCATATAGAGCGGATAAAGAGAGCCGGACTTGTATAAAGTCTGAGTTCATAAGTAGTTATCTTAGATATATAGAGAAAGAAGGAAGATCATACAGGTCTAGTAGTAATATCATGTTATACTTTCTCCACGTCTTCACTTTCGTTGCGCCAGTCTCTCTAGGCTTTGGGTTCGAAACTGGGCTTCCATTACGCGATATCTTCATTGTGATGTTTGTAGTAGCGTCTTCCAACGACATCATGGGCATCTTTTGTTTATGTTAAGCCACTTGACTGGACTTGGTTGATCCCCCACTCATTTTGATCTCTACTACACTTGTTGTAGAGACGCAGGATAGAATTAATTCTCCTTTCAGAAATGTAGTATTTAGCGAAACCACTCTGGAGGGAAGGGTGTCTTTGACGTAATGTGAGAGGAACATATTTTAGCATATCCCAGTTCAGGAGTTTTTGGTCTAAAGACATGAATTTCAGGGATACAATGTTTCACGGAAACGACCACCCGAGGTAGATATATCTTATCGTGTCGCAGGGTATATGCCCTTTAAATTCAAGGCTCAATTTGGTTTTGAGAATAGCTTATCAGTGATTTAGGCGATTAGATTAGCGGCATACGAGAAGCCTCAAATTTCTAAGCACTGATGTTTCCACAACAAGAAGCGGACACTAACAAACATTTTCGCAGGTCAAAAATTGAAGATAAGAGTTGTAATTAGATTATCTAGTTAAATAAGATTTCCGCGAAAGTACATGCGGCAAATTATTGCATATATTGATTTTTCAAATTAGCCCAAGGATAGCATGCTCAGCAGAGATCAGAAGGAAATTCTTTATATCTATATGAATTATCTGGGAGGAGAGTTGATATTAGGAAATTACAATACAATATTTATTAGTGATCAATATTATTTAGTAGAATATTTTAAGATATTAATTGAAATGATATTGAAGATTGAAAAAATAAATGTTTTAGCTTTATTTATACTATGATAATAGTAATTAAATTTGTATGGAAAATGGTATATATATATATATATATATATAATATTAATAGTTCTTATTATCGTGAAAATAAATCTATCGCTACTTTAAAAATTAAATTTACTAGAGTATCGTTTAATGTTATATTCACAACTCATACTTACTTATTTTTTCCCCCACCTAACTATGAACCCCTTGAGAGTGACCAACCAAAGCAATCCTGACCTATATCGAGGCGCTCATATTGCTTGTAAATTTAATTAATGCTAGGTTCTATAACTTATATATTAATTGTGATTGTTTATTTTCAAACTATAGGTTCATAACTTAGACTCCATTAAATTCATTATAACTGACTTAGTTATATAACTTTTCATTGATATAACATTTTTAGAACTAAATATTTGTATTAATAAGAGATTCTATAATAACTTCGAAATATAATAGTAAATTATAATGATATTTGTTTTAATAAGTAGTGGTGAGTTATTTATGGTATAAAATGTGCATTTATAAATTCGATAGTTGAGTGATTTGATTTCAGTGTGAGAATTCCGAAGAAACAAGTAATAGGGAAACCTTCAGCATGGATGATTACAATGCAAACAAATGCTGACATGCGGTTAATACGTAAGTACCAAATTTAATAAGGAATTAATGTTTTTCTTTATGTAAAATAAAACGGTATTATTTCTATAATATAAATAGGTAATATATAGGCAAAATATATATTTAAATTGATTTTTTATTAGCGTATTTACATATAAATACTTCATATATAATAACTTATGCCCTAAATCTATATCTTCATCTTCTCTCTCTCTCTCTCTACTCTCTCTCTCATCTCTCTCTCTCTCTCTCTCTCCTCACTCTCTCTCCTACTCTCTCTAACTTCTTCAAACTCTTCTCTCATCTTACTCATTATTATTGAATATATTAATAAATTAAGAGTTTGCCTTATGATTGCATAAAGCACTCGAAAATATGACTTACTTCCTACCTTACTTATACCCCTCCTGGAGGAGTACTTTTAAAATAACTTATAATAAATATTATAATCCCTATACTCGGCATACTAAGTCATATTTAAACACATTTTTTATAAACTTAAAATTAATATTTTTAAGTTATATTATTAAATATTACACTTGGTTATTTGTGGACTCGTCCAATAGGCCACTTTGCGGTAACTTTGTCCATCCCCCTTCTATAACACTAACCTAATAATCATTCACAGGAATAAAGTTACAAACTAAAAGCATACTAATATCATATGGTCTAAGTCAGGTTGTGTATTTCCTTTGACATATAACTTTCTATACTGCTTTTTGGTCTCTACTTTGTGTGGTATGTGTTTCGGATAACGTATGCTAGTTATTATAGTTAAAAAAAAATAATAAAAAAATTATTATCTAAAAATTCTAATTTAGCTGAATAATAATAATAAAAATAAAATAAATAAAAAAAAGAGATCTTATACAAATTGTACTAATATTGACTAATACTTAAGCTCTTCAATATATAATATATATATATAATATATATATATATATAATATATAATAAATATATATATACTAATATAATATATATACTGATAGTATATATTATAATATATATATATATAATATTAATATATATATATATATATATATATAATTATATAATATATATATTATATTAATTATATATTATAATAATATATAATATATATATATAATTTATTTATTTTATATATATATATTATTATTATAATTATATTAATATATATATATTATATTTATATTATATTTAATATATAATATATTAATATTTATATTATATATAATATAATATAATTAAATAATATATATATATAATAATATTATATATTATTATATATTATATTTAATTTATATTATATAGTTATATATATTAATTATATTAATATATATATTATTATAATATATACATATATTATATATATAAATTATTATATAATATATATATATATAATTAATATATATATATAATATTATATATATATATAATATATATATAATATAATATTAATTATAATTAATAAATAAAATAATATATAATACTTTATATATACTATTATATAAATATTATATATGTCTCTGATTATATATTAATATATAGTTGATATTATAGGTAATTTTTTATCAGCGATTTATTCCATAGAAAATAATATCAACTAGAGGAAGCTCAATTGGCCACCCCCAAGCAAATCGCTGAAGTTCTATTCTATTTTTACTGTATGATAATCCGATAGCTAGAGAGATGTTTCATCCATTTGCTCCAATATAAACAATGAAAGCTTTAAATAATAAATTTTTGTTCTGGTCTGATTTATTTTTTCCTTTTTTGAGCTTCATCATATTTATTATCTTTTATTCTTTCTTTATCTATTTTTGACATAAATTTTAATACTTACTATGGGTTCTTTCTATATATACTAAACATATTCTAAATATATTAAAAATGTTTAAAATAATTAATAAAATTAATATATAATATATATATATATAACTACATATAATATATAAGTATATATTATATATATATATATACGTTATATATAATAATATAAGATATAATATGTATTATAATATATATATATAATATGATAATATAATATATAATATCACTAATATAATATATATATAATAATATATAATTTATATATATATATACACTATACATATTTATATTATATAATATCATTTATTATATAATATTATATATACATATAATAATATAATATAATATAATTATATATACTATATAGTTAATATTAATATATATATATATTATAATATATTAATATATATAATATATATATAATATTAATTAATTATATAATATATATATATATTATTAATTATATAATATAAAGCAGTAGTTCTATCTACGTAACTTAACGAGAGCCGCCACATGTTAAATTATTAATTAATATATATATATATGTTTATATATATATATATATTATATATACTATAATATATATATATATTAAATTATATATATATATATATATATAAATATATATATATATAGATTAATAATATATATATTAATCATATAATATATATATTAATATTATATATATATATATATATATATATATATAATTAATATATATATATATATATATATATTAATTATATAATATATATATATAATATATATACTATAAAGTATTTAATATAGGTAATAAGTTACTTAAACCGCCCCATCAACTGGAACGGGTCATTACGGTTCAAAAAATAAAATTTTTACACAAGAGTAGTAGCCTTCTATAATTGATATATCATAAATAATAGATAGATTTTAGGGGAGAATATTTTTTTGGACCTGATAACCTTAACCTAACCAATACTATTAAACTATACCTAATACCTTATAACCTAAAACCTAAACTTAACCTAACCCTAACTCGTAACTCAAATTACTTATAATATAGCCTCATAACAAACTAATATCATATACCTATAACCTTAAACTTATTTTAAACTTATAACCTAACCTTAATCTATATATACTTAAACCTATATATTCGCCCTATATATTATGAGCATAGGTGAGCTATAAAAAAAAATAAAAAATTAAATAAAAAAAATCATTTTCAGCACTCACTACAGAGATCAATCTATTATGTATCATAGCATTGACTCCATGTATGATAAATTTTTTTTTTTGATCGACCGCATAGAAAATCAGATATAAAATATATAATATTAAAACTGTTCCTTAATATTATATATAATTATAATATATTATATATAATTGCATATATAATACTATATATATATAATTTATATATATAATATAATTATAATTTAATATATAATATAATATAAACTTATATATATTATATTTATTATATAATTAATATAATATATTTTATTATAGTAATAATATATATTATAATATAATAATAATAAAATTATATATAATATAATATTATATATATATATATAATATATATATAATATATTATAATATATATATATATAATATTATTAATATATAATTATAAATTATATATTAATTATAAATATTATAGTCGTGAAGGCAGGATGAAGTGCACAATCCCATTTCGGTATACTCCTCTGATTACATCCAGAAAAACATTAAGTTTCCTTGTCCTAACTCCGGCCCCTAGTAAATAAAGGTATGGACACATATATCAAGTATCTATATCTTCTCTATATCTTACTGCATCTCAGTGCACCACAGCACCGTTTCTCACAAATAATTAGGTTTTATACAATATAATTACCCACGTCTTACTTTCTTCCTTCCTTCTTAATCACAAATCTTGCTCAAATCACGAGCGGAGTGTCAACCTACAGAGTACGCCCACAATCTCTCTCCACACTCTTACTACAACCTTCCAACAAAGCAAGTATCCGCTATTATAAAATACCCTAACCCAAAAACCACCAATCCACCAAACTTAAACATTATGACAGACGACAATCAGTATAACTTATTATCTCACAACACCCAGTAACGATAAATACAACCACTTAACAATCAATACAGCCAAGAATAGCTATAACATTTATTAGAAAATTGTAGTTAATCTCTCAACAAAGAATGACCTGACATCCCCCCTTTAAGCCCGACTTTGGCTTGTTTTTTCACCCGGTTTTCTCCGGTTACATAAAGTTCTCATCCCTCCATACCTCATAAATCTTACAATCAGATTGGAGCCTGCCCAATTAAACAAAATCCCCAAATAATATATTAGGACTTACCTACGATCAAACATTTCCTTTATAATGACGTGAGTCTTTTCATACTACCTCACACATAGACCACCAAATTCACTTCCCGAAAACTGCAACGAAATTACTAAACACCCTCCTGAAACCCCTTTCCCTCACACAACTTCTGCGATATAGGAAAACACACACTCACTAACTATTACCTATAAACAACTTCTTATATATATATAATATAGAGAACAAAATTTAATACTAATGGTACTCTACCAGTGCATGGTTTCTTCAGCACTCTTTCAAAAATTATCGAATTACAATAAAATAAGTATACAAATCTCTCAATAAAATTACAGCCCTATTCAGATAATTATCACAGGATTTAGCACTATAAATAACCACTACCCAAAATCCAATTACATATATAGTTACAACGTTACGAAACCTCATCCTCCCCATCTCCTATCACACTATGAGAGATGGTGGTGGACCCAATTCTATCAAGAAAAACCCGCGCTAACACAACCCAACCCCTTCTCACCATAAAATTCTCTCCAATCCCTCTTGACACTGATAAAGACTAAAATCCCCCCTTCTTTACCATCTTAATTATATCTTAATTATATATCAACATATACTTAAATAATATAATAACACCCCTTAGTCACCTAAATATTATATATATATTATATATATATATTAGTACCCCCGCTTACCCTAGTTCACTTACCTACCCAATATTTAAGCTGCCAGTCGGATGGAGCACATATTCAGCGAACCCTATGCTAAAGCTCAACACGGACACCTACTTCACCTATCAAAGAGAGACCGCCTGGCCAAAAATAACAGTCACGTGTCGTATTTAGCAGATGCAGCTTCTCACTCTCCCTCACAACAATTATCTTGTGAGAGGCAAGTAATTAAAACATGGACGTGCGAGAACAACGCTTCCAGAAGTGGACCCAGAGTATGATCTGCGCAACCCGGCGCTTAAAGAGTTCTGACATTTCCACGCATCCAGGATAACTTCCCCCTGGCAAATATACCTCCAACTAGTAGTAATCAAATATCAATAACACACTCTGCTCAATCTACTTCCACTTTGCAGCTCTATATGTTCACATAATTCCTATAGTATATTAACTAAATAGAGAGCAACTCGAGGTTCCTGAGCTGCACCCTCCATCCCGGACGCCAATCACCGCGTCGGCGGCGACCATCTCGATAACCGATTACATGCTCAACTGGTCGAAGACCGTAGTGGACAGCCCGGAACACTTCGAAAAATTTGCGGCTTTTATTAACATTTGCGCTAGGTGGCAAGGCTCGGGACAGTATCGTGGAAGCAGGGTTGCCGCGTCATCTGAGCATAGGTGTATGCCATTGTTGGTGCATGAGGTTAGTCTGATTTGAGTTGAGCAAAGGGGGAAAGGTGTGATATAAAAATTAAGGTATTTTGGGATGAAGATCATTAGTATATAGATAAAAGAGGAAGGGTATGAGAGCGAGAAAGTTTGAAGATAATGGTTAAATCTGTGAAATAGGTGTTGATATGAATAATATTACTTTGAATATATATGGATCAAGAATGGTGATAAGGTCAGATAGTAATTGGTTTAGATAATTTATGATGGATTTTTTGGGAACTGGTAATACAATACTTTAGATAGTAAAAGCATAGTTATGAGGGATTATTGGAGTAGGTATATATAGTAATATATTAATTATATAGTACTGCGAGTGAGAGCATGATAGTAAAAGTACCTCCATTAAATTATAAGATATAGGAGCATTAATATAGGAACTGTAGGAATTATAGGGAAACTAGTATGAATGTTTTATTAGGAAAGATATATATAGTCTAATATTTTGGTGATCTATAATATAGACTCGTGAGAGATTGATCGATAAGAAAATCACCCTGAGAAAATCACTATTAACAGGATATGAAAAATTCGTCAGATCAAAACAAGTCGCTATTTAACTATTTGAAATAAAGTTAAACAACAGTAAACAAATGGTAGATTATAGCGTAAGTAAGAGAAGAATAAATTTATTAATGTATTGTTAATGCAATTAAACAATAATTTGATCAATTAATATAATAATAGGTAGAAGCTCTATATGACTCATGAGTTATATATAATATATAAGTGTATAATAGGTTGATTTATATATAGTATTAGGTTAAGATTACAGTAAGTGATATATGTCCAAAAGGTATGTAGAGACCTCCATATATATGAATGAGTCAGTGTGAATAAATATAATGGAGAGTTATAAAGTATATATGCCCAACAGTATATTAATAATGGTAACATTTAATAATATGTCGAGATGATGTCATGGAGAATAATTTAGATATGCTAGATCATTGCTGTTTATCAATTGTATAGGATGAAGATATAAGATAAAGATAATGGTTGTAGGTCAGTTTTGAAGGTACTAGTGCGTAAACGTATGATGTAGCCCCGTGGTATTGCGATTAGAAATACACGGAATAAGAGAATGATGACACTGGGATACGGCGCAACGTACAAGCACCACGATGTGAGAGAGTGAGGAGATATTGATTGTACTGTTGTGAGGATAAAGTAGATATGGATGGAGTCTGTGTCATAAGAGACTGTGAGAACGCGAGATGTTCGTGGAGGAGTATCTTGCTTATAAAGATAATGGCTCATTCTAGTGAGTCTGTGATTATATATTATTAATAGGGATTGACAAGTGAACATTCTTAGAGTAAGCGGTGTCAAGAAATACAAGGCGCGGACATAAATAAGTATTAAGTGTATGGATAGTGGTGACGCGTGCGCACAGCGAGTGGGGATCTAAAAAGACCCAATGCGTCTAGATGGCTTACTAGCAGAAAGGTACATATTATCTTTTAGTGTGAGTATTGTGAAGAGTATGTGACTTGGGTACATTTTATAGGAGAGGATAGCCAACACAGCGAAGAACGGGCTATAATTCTAATATATATTTATTGGTGCAGGTTGAGGCTGAAGTTATAATGCTAAAGAGTAGGTGAGGCCATAAGCGGGCACGGTGTTGAAGTATGAGTCGTGTTGTGAGTGAGTAGGGTGGCTGTGGCAGATAAATGTGGGGATTGGGTTAACTAGGAAGGATATATTGCTCTAAGATTGGCGCATCTATATGAAGGGTTAAATGTTTACATAATAATGAAATGGTGTTTGTAATTCATATAATACTCATAAATTAATGCTAAATGGAACCTCAACTGGTATAACAGAGATCTAGATAATCGACCCATGACGGTACATTATAAGTGATTATAATCAATTAAATTTAGTATTAATTATTATTAGGAGCGGTTCGACCTATCAGTACTCTTATGTATGGGCGCAAAAAATACTATGCCTTATATATACCGTATAATTGCAATACTACATCTACGGTTTATTATATGTAATTGCGTATGACTGGGACAGTCTAGGTAGGCCCCAATACTCGGCTTAACGCTATAAAATCTTACTTATAAGTTACTTATTTCATAAATACTCGAATTACAAAGATGCAACTACTTAATTAAAAATAAGCTTCGATCAATTCTAATTTACAGGGAACGTTTCACTCCTACTAATTCATAGAGGGCCTAAATGCAGGCTCTATTAATATTAAATTTTATATGGAGCGTACATTGGGACAGTTCTAGAAAAACAATTTAAAATATACTTCTCAAGTATATATATTATACTATTTATTATGAGTATTGATCTGGTGATGAAATTTCTAAAATAGGGCGTCATAATGCTGGCTTCTTTCTTATTTATTTTAATTATTAATTATTATTGTTGTTGAACTGGGATCAGTGCTGAGATAGGTCCATTAGCGGCTTCTCAAGTATTATAATTTACTTTATATTTATATTTTTAATATTGAGGGGAGATCCAAGAAATCCATTTAGGTAGGTCAATATGTCAGCATTCATAATTTACTTAATAATTTTATTACTTTGAGTATATATTGAATTGGGTAACAATCTATATAAAAAGGATACATGCTAGGTACTCCTAATTATCATTCTTATTTTATTTAATGAGTAATACTGACTGGGACATCTGCAAGAGGTTAGTGTAACAATATGCGGAGACTTAATTCATTACTTCCTACTATTTATAACACACTCCAGATATTAAGGTATAAGTAATCATGGTTGCCCAACTAGGGAAAGAACTAAGGTCTCATACATCTCACTGCCCATGCCGGCTTCTTAACGCTTATCTTATTATTAACGCTTATTTTGATCTCTCGGGCCTTTCGGACCTGGGACTAATCTAGATGGCCAGATGCAATGGCGTCTCTCCTCATATAATCTAGTCTATCTCTCTGTAATATGCCTGAAGATATGCACAACTGAGCACAGATCCTGGAATAGTGATGTGACTCGCTAGCGAGCTTTAGCCTTAATATTAATATAAGCACTTCTTATCATTTATATTATGGGTTGACTTAGGATAATACATTCTAAGGAGCGTAGTAGTCAATGCGGTCTTCTTATTAATTATTATCTTAAATTATTTAATTTTAGGGATATTAGATACTAGGAACAGTATATAAATTAACCTCCTTATAAAATACTCTGAAATTCAATATTTATTTCTAATTTATTATTAATATTATGTACACTGAATTACTAAAATATTATATACTAAGTGCACTAATGATATATTAGACTTTTAATAAATATATATTCTTTAATAATATATTTATTATTGTGTCGTTTTTGGCTTCTATTATGTGGCCTTCTTTAATACTTGAATTTAATTAACTATTCATTAATTTAACATTTGGAATATTAGTTATATAAAAAATAATATTCTTATTATTCTTTAATTTTTATGTAGTATGAACTGAGGTAATTCTAAGAGGTAGCCTCAAATGCGGTACTTACATAAATTAATTATCTCCCGTACTTGGACATGTGTCTAAAAAAGTTACCTACATGCGCTTCCTATAACTCTCTCATGGTTCATAATGGTCAGGCTGTGATCGTCCTATGACTATGTGCCGCTACTTCGTACGAGGCCGACTTATACCTGCGTGCTTCTCTTAAGAGTCTTAACTCATTTATTTAAATTGGAAGAATTATTCTAGTAGCGAGTCTGACCATGGAACAAAGGTCTAGACCTAACGACCTACTCGGCCCACTCCCTGAATCGTATTTATTCTATTCTGAATATTCTTTCATACTCCATATGGGGCCTTGAATCTGAGCCACATCCTATCTGTCGGGTAGAGTATCTGCCGCTGCCCAAATCGTGCTCCACATATTCCTCACACCACTCAATCTTCACTCTATATACTTATCAACATCATATTATTGTTGGTTGAACTGGGGACAGTCTATGAGATACTCTCACCCAACGTGTCCCCATGTGGCTCTATTTAAATATAACTTAATCCCTCATTAATTTAACATCATTTAATATTACACACATAAATCAATACTTTCCATCATCTTTACAAGATTTTTATGGAGCTATAAGCACTGCGTGCGACTCCTCAGGCGAGCGGGGCCAATAGCTGCTACTGTGCGCTCTCCCTTCTTGAAGATTTTACTTCGATGGTCGTCTGCAACACGCTGCTAAAAAGGACTCATGACGGCCACGTGCTGTCCAGAGTATCTAATTCTTATTTATTATGAGTTTGGACTGTGACATTCTAGAGGGGTCAATTGGGGGGCTTCTTGATTATTATTTTTAATTATTTAATTATATGGTTGACTGGGACAGTCTTGATTAGATCCTATAGCGTAACTAAATCACTCACCACGTTATTTAACCTACTTATCTCTCCTGTATATGTATATCTATGTGTGCAGTCATGATTGACACCTGGCTGGTATCATAACTAAGTTCACTATCAACTATATGTACGGCGGAGGCTCAATGCTCTCTCTTAATGTACAATTCTCTTCTATCCTCCGAGCGTTTGTACCTTCCACAGTGCCTCTCATTATATCTAGTAATAACACTGACTGCGCTCTCTCTTAATCATTATGTGCATAGTGCTAATTACTACCTTATCAGACAGTCCTCCTGCCACCTCGAACCTTCCTAGAAGCCTCATTCCACTCCGTCTCGGATGTCCTCTTGCTTTTAATGTTAAATTATTTCTCTTAGTCATTCATGTATAATTGTTCATTCACTTTAGCCTTGCGACTCCTGCGCTGACAGTCTATAGATCATAGGCCCATGCGGAGTACTTTACATTAATAAGTAATATTATCTTAATGTATTAATATATATTATTATGTGAGGTTGACTTGGGGCACAATCCTATAAGAGGGATGCACATATGCGGCTTCTTTTTCTAAAATTATTTAATTTATTTAATTTGGTTTATTAATATCTGCGGACTAATATCCTGTTATACTAAATAGGAGGCATGCGGCTCATTCTAAGTATACTTATCTTATTTTAATATATATGGTACTATTATTATATATATTAGGCTATTATTAATATAATATATATTATAAATATATATATATATATTACTATACAATATAAATATATATATAATACCATAATTATAAGTAAAGGTTTATAACTATAGCTATATATTATATATATATATATATCTATTATATATATATTATAAAATGTATATATAGTAAATATATTAATAAGATAATAGTATTATATATATAATATATATATATAATTATATATTATAGTACTATATTTATTAATAATAAATATATACATTATATTATTATTAAACACTAAACTAACACTAAATAAGATTTGATGTGGACATTACTAAACTGCTAGTTAATGCTGAGCTTCTTTAATTATATATATTTCTTATCATAATTTAATTATACATAGGTTGACTGGGTACATAGTATCATAGATAAGCCCTATGTACGGCTTACATGGATATTAATTTATACTATTTTATCTTATATTACTATATTTAATTTATTGGATTGAATCTGAGATGAATACATATACTAGAGGGTGAGCACAAATGCTATGGCTCTTAATATTATTTTATTAGGTTGACTTAGAGATTAAGTTATAATTTAGTGTATTTTGCCACTTACTATAAGTATTTATTATATGGCTGTTTAGATGGAACATTGTTTACTTAAATACTTATATAGTATTAATGCAGTAATACTTTCTTATAATATCATTGTTCTTTAATTATTATATTATTATGGGTAAATGTCAACATTTTGCATCAAATAGCCCATCGTGTTTAGTGATATCTGATAATTATTATATTATATATATTCTATATTTATTAATTATTATGGTAATTACTTAACTGGAACATTCTAGAGGTGCCAATTGACTGTTTATTTTTTAATTTATTTAATTTATTTATCATATATAGATGATTATTTATAGAAATACGATTATAGAAATAATAATAAAAGACAGTATAGAATAACCCACATATAAGAGTACCTATCAAAAACTGTCCGCAGTCATAATAACTGCACAAACAGAGCCACATAAAATCATCAAAATAACAATACTAATTAGTTACTCAATTTTGCAAAAATTTATCTACCAATAACACCCTTATAGGCCTGTCAATCAACTTTAATACACATACAATGATCTATTTAAACATGCCAAGCAAATAAATCACACATAATAAAGCACCACTATAGGGCTTAGTGTGAGAATAACATATAGTTGCGTATGATATTACACTCAGGAATATAAAAATAGACCGAGTCATTATTCTATCCGACAATTAATCGGAGAACTGTCCAGTCAACCTACTACCAAACAATGCTCATGCAAATCATAAAAGCACACTATTATCCATATGGTGCTAGTCAAATTGCTATTAATAACTTAAAAATAATTCTTCACTTGGGTATTACCTTAGTCAAAAAAAATGAATTATTATAGATTAATCCAAACCTAAATCCACATATTATACCTTTTTAAGAATAACTTTATGATTATAGGTATCACAATGCACGTCTAACAATATTAAAATAACTACTGATAACTGAAAAACCTGCCAATGAACTCCGCTATATCAATTATTATATTATATAATATCTATTACTATGTACATAACACTCACCACTATACATCTATTTATTTTTTTTTTTTTAAGTTATAAAAGTTTATACACTACCTCACGGGCATATATGACCCTATATCTAAGGAAGGGTAGATAACTTATTATCTATAGGTAATATTACTAACACAAGCGATTACCGAACTAGGACGATTCAACCCACGGAATCTCATTGCCATGAGGTGTACTCCGAACGACTCTAACCGTATAATTGAGCCATAATATATATCCATTATTTTAATAGTCATCTACAACCATTTCTTTAAATGTATAGCAAATCGTAAGTCACATATCTTCAAACAACCTCCTGTGGCCAAACCTTTCCAAATACATTTGAATTACTAAACTCCTATATTTAACTTAGATAATAAGATGTTTCTATTATATATCAAGATGGCATGCTTTCTTCGCTAATTTTTCTTATTATGCCCCTGCGTCTCCCGTCCATGCTTCTACATATGAAGGAA
>JABUQX010129013.1:12500-18464 GCA_015478945.1 Trachelipus rathkii | reverse complement strand
ATGGGTCTTCGCTTTTTCAACCCCAATCCAATCCAAGCTATTTTAGTTCATAATTTATGAAAGTTTCAGTCTTGCGACACCCGACACACAAACATACACACACACCACACCCTACACACCACAAACACCAACTATCAATAATTTTCCTCTTTTTAGGGGCTTCAGAAACGTACATTCCATTGGGCAAGAAATAGAAACTAAATCCTGATATTTTGTTTTTTTTTACTGCATGTTTTGTCTATTCAACGATCGAATAAAATCTGAAATGAAAGAGGTAACTATTTGGCTCTGCTATCATGATTCCAAGCCCGATATTGCTAAGGCTAACGAAATACTCAAAGAATATATATACAATTATATATTTATATATACAAATACATATCTATTTATAATAAATAAAAGTTACATATATATATCATTTATATATATTATATATAAGTAGTTTCAGTTAGAATCTATATTTAGTACCTATATATACTATATATTAAAATATCTTATACGTAAAATTTATATAGTAAATAAATATTAAATATCTTACATTTACCTATTATATAAACAAATATTTACATTTTTTCCTCATATCTCAATATACAACAGTGATTCGTGAACTTATTCCTATGCGAGTGCAGAAATAAGAGACGGATTATAACATATAAGTTCATCAATAAATAGCTTTAGTTGCGTGTCCGATATGTAATGTGCGTGTATGCACCCTTCTTTCCAAAAGTAAGGGAGGATTATTAACTGAGTAAGAGGAAAGCTTTGGCTATGGACAACGTTATCCTTTTTATTGAATTGTATTATTATTATTTATTATTGATTATATTATTATTTATATATTATTCCACTACTAATTATTATTGTTATAATTATTATATTATTATATTAATATTTATTATTATTTTATCTAATATATTATTTATTATATTATTATTATTATTATTATATTTATTTTATATTGTAATACATTATATCATCATAAACAATTATTGGTATTTCCTTGTAAATGGTAAATTTTATATTATTTTTATGGAACAACATATTTTTATATTATTATATTATTATATATTATCATTATTATATTCTATATATTATTATATTTTCATTATTATTATTATTTTCTTATTATATTATCTTATTATTATTATTTATTGTTACTATTATGATCTTATTATTAATTATTATTATTATCATTATTATTTATTACTATCAATTATTATTTATTATTATATTTATTATTAATATATTATTATTTTTATTTATTATTATTATCTGACCCATCTTTCATTAAACTTCCACGTTATCTTCTTCCTTTTACTTCTTCTAAACGTTTTCCTGTCCTCCCCAAACAATTCTCTTACTTAGTCTTTGAGGAAGAAGGAAACGTCTTAAAAAAAAAGTAACATGTTTTTTTATTGTTAAAGTTTTTAAATGTTGTAACTTTCCAAGCTGGAAGTTTAGTGATTTATTAAAATGGAAGAATATGTAAAATTAAACGGGGAAACGTCTGAAAGGAAAAAAATTACTCAAATCGCCGAGCAAAAAATACTTTATTGAATATTTCAAAATATAGAATATTCTACAACCTACATCATTGTTCTTATCTTTTGGTATTAATTTTGGCCAAGATAATTTTTATTATATTATTATATTATATTATTATTATTATCATTATTATTAATATTATTCATTATTATTCATTATTATATTATTTATTATTATTATTATAATTATTATTATATTATTATTTATTATTATTTATTAATTATTATTATATTTTATTAATCTAAAAATTGCAAAAATTATATAGAACTTCAGTACCAAATATCAATAATATTTTATTATATTTAACAACATAATAATAATAGCAATATAATATTATTACCAAAATTTAAATTTTGACCAATTTTTAAAATTTAAGTTCGAGCATTACTTTAATACAAAATCGGATTTAAATTTTTTTTAAAGTTTCATAAAACAAAACATTGCTATACCTACTATTATTTAAAATAACGAATATAATTTTTTTTTATTTTTTAAGAAATAATTATAATTATTATTTTTATATTATTTAAATAACTAATTATAATTTCAATTTACCTTTAAAAATTTAAAATCGACCAGGCCTGATGGACGTGATTGTTTTTTTTTTGAAACCAAATTCTTTCACAAAGCATTTGACTTTATTTTTAAATTAGGACACATACCACCTCTTCTCTCCCTTTGAAGTGTTATACGGGTTAAAAGCCTATGCCAAGTTAGATTAAGTTAGGTTATTATGAAACCTCAACCCCCAAAATCTTAAAAACTCCCCCCCCCCCAACGATCTTGAATATTTTAATAATTAATTTTAATAATTTAAATAAATTTTGCTTTCTACTACCAAAATTAACAGGAAAAAATATTATGTCTTTTAATTTACGCTGATAGAATCTTGAATGGCTTGGTTGACTCTTTGACTTAAACAAACCTTGGTGAGTTAAGCCACAGCCTAATCTGTGGTTAGGCTCTTAGATTTAACCATTTTATTCTTTCAACCTTCTTGAGAAAAAATATAATTTGTTATAATTTATTAATTTTTAGCAGATTTTACAATATATAGCCTTCAAATAAAAAGAAATTAATTAACGGAAGTGTAAATTTTGTTTGTCGTCGTTTTATTTTCGAAAATCACCTTTTTGCATATTCTGCTTCGTGCCGTACTATCTTATTGTTCTACTCCAATGTATGTCACCAAACCAAGTTCGCTTCCCGAGAGTTCCACGTGCCTAATCACACACGCGACTCCAAGGCCACTCAGGTTCGGAGCACAAACTATGGAGTACTTGAAAGAATATATATAATATATATAAGTTATATATTATATATATAAATATAAAATTAGTATAATATATATAATATATATATATAATATAATATTATATATTATATAGTATATATAGTATATATATATATATATTATATTATATTATATAATATATATATTCTATATTATATTATATATTAAATCTGTGGATCTACCTAACAAAACCTATCATAACCTAAACTTAAAAGGGCTGACAGTCCAACCTAACCAGATTGATTACACGTTGCAGACGAATTTAACCATTAACACTAGACGGATACACGTATTCATGCAGAGCCATTCCCCAAAAATTTAACCCTAGAGACAACGGATATCATGTTGCAGGAGCAAGAACCCACCTAAATGGTTTTCAGGTTTGCAGAACAAGGAAACCTAAGGTAAAATAAGTTGGCATATATATATATATAATATATATATATATATATATATATTATACGTATATATATATATATATATATATATATATATATATTATATAATTATAATATATATATTATAAATAATATAATATATAATTATTATATATTATATATTATACTAATCATATATATATATATATATAATATATAGATATATATAATATATACTACAGTATATATATATATATATATAATATATAATATATTATATATATATATTAATGAAATCTTACGTCAAATAATTTTAAAATTAATCGTTTTAACATTAGATTACGGACACTCATTAAAAATTCCAACTGAATCACGTATGAAATCGTAATATAGACTAAAAAATTCGATACAAAAAGTCATTTAATTAAAGTAAAAAAAAAAATGTATTGTAAATCATTTCAACAAGTTACGTCTAGATATATGTAATACATTATATATATATATAATATATATATATATATATATACTAATTATATATATACTATATATATATATATATATGTAATATATTATATAATAATATATTTATAATATTATATTATATATAATATAATTATATAATATATATATATATTATTATATATATATATATATTATATATTATAATTATTATAATATAATATATATATATATATATATATTTATTACTATAATATATATATATAATATAACTAGTTTAAATATATATATATAGTATATATATATATATATATATTATATATTATATTATATATATATTATATATATATTATTATATATATATAATATATATACTACTATATATATATAATATCTTAGGCTGGGTTCAAGTACAAAGTGAGCTTTGTACTGTCTGTACTTGAACATTAAGTACACTTTTTTGGCCCGTATATACTGTACTTGCAGTAGTTTCTTGCTCAAAAACCCCAGTGTAACTATGTACTCGAGTAATGATGTACTCTGTACTTGCACCTGCACTCTCTTCAAGTTGTACTTTGGAAATTTTGGCAAAGTCTGCAAGTAACTTTTTGCATTTTTTAACTTGCCAATATATATATTTTATTTATTTTTATCACTTCTACGCATTGTATTCAATTATTTTTCTTATGCATTCATAAATAATTATCCATTTACGATGTAAAGTGTCATTGTTCACATATATATATATATATATATATATATATATATATAGTATATATATTATATATTACTTATATATATATATATATATACTATTATATATATATATATATATATATAATATATTATTATATATATATAATATATATATATATATATTTATATAATATAATATATATATATAGTAATATAATAAATTAATAATATATATATATTATTATTATATATAATATATATAAATATATATTATATATATATATATATATATATTATACTATATATATATTATATTATAATATAATAGTAAGTAATATAACCAAAACGAATTGAACATTTTAAATCAATTTATTATTCCGAATAGTCGCTCCGTATAAGAATCCCTTCTCCTTTTCCCACTTTGTAGACTTACGATTATAGTGGTGAAAGTTAAACAAAATATTTTTTGCCGTTAATTAAAAGTTTTACAAATATATAAAGTTCGAAATAAATAAATCCAGTATGGATATAATTAATGATTACAATAATATGTGGTTAAAAGTTCATGATTTAAACAAAATCTAACTTCAGTATTAAAAGACTGTTGTTAAAGCTTAGATTTTCATTTAAGTTCGGTTTGAGATGCCAATATACAAGGATTCTAACAATGAATTCAGATCGGGTCCTCAGTTTGGGCTTAAAATTTCCAAAAAAATCGTTATCATTGTAATATGGTCATTTTCCTAAGAGAAACGAGCATTTATATGAATGGGAGGGGAGGATGATGTTAAGATGGTCTAGGAGTTGTAAATGGAAATACCTCTGTGCTTTCACCAATTTACATACTGGAAAGGCTTGTTATTGTCTTTCATATGGATTTTGTGCATTACCCAGTCACCGCACTTGTAATGAATATATTACTTATGAAGCATGGATGTAAGAGGAAAGGCTATCTTAACATTTTCAAATATTCCCAAGTTTGTTTTCACTCGAAAATCTAAATCTAAATTTTAAATTGTGTAAAGTTTGTTTTTAAAACCACATCAATTTTACGTCGAGTTTCGTAACTGATTTCCCCCAGAAAGGCAACCTCATATGCAAAATATCCTTAGGAGCTGTTAAATTAGCCTGAGATTTGTCTTTACAATTTTGCTGAAAGTAATTTCGAAAAGTTGAGTCAATTTATAAATTTCTGGGAAGTTAGACTTCAGGTATAAAATTTCCTTCATACCACTCTCTTTTGTAAATTTTAACATTAAGATGGACGAAATTTTATATCCCCTGTCAAAAAAGAAGTTTTAATTAAGTTGATTTTAAAAATGTGAGGAATGAAAGAATAAAATTTTGTCGGCAATCCAGTAAAATTATATAGGCGAGATGGTGATTGATTCAGATTATGGAAGTTTGTTGTAACAAAGCGATTTATTGGATGGGTATATTTCCGATGGGGATTGGATGAGAGCAATAATAGTTACCCTTAATATAAGGGTAGGTGGGATAAGGTAACTGTAGGTATTAAAGGGGAATTAGTTTATTGGTGTAGGGAAGATATATGCTTGCATTTTGGTCGAAAGAGTGACGTCCGCAGTGACG
>JABUQX010129012.1:10000-25666 GCA_015478945.1 Trachelipus rathkii | reverse complement strand
TATAATATCAACAACACCGAGTGCTTCGTTTTGATTTTACGTTTGGCTTTCCCTTCATTGAAGGACCTATATATATAATCTATATATTAATATATAAAATATATTATAGGTATATTATATTAATATGTTTAAATATCTCTATATATATATATATATATTATATATAAGTAGTTAATGATATATATATACTATATTATATGTTTGTGTGTAGTATATATAATTACTATAGATAATTGTGCGTGTGTACCCAGTCTAAACACTAACTATATACCTATATATATACTCCAGCTATATATATATATATATATATAGAACTAGGTTATATACTATATATAGTATATATATATCTGTTACGACCATAGGAATAATTAATTTGATAGTTGTTTATTAGTTTATCGATTTATTAATAAAAAAAAATATTAATAGAATGGCAAATTGGTGCTTATTAATTCTTAAGCGCTTATTTTATTAACTATGTTATTATTTAATTGATATTTTTTACTGAGATAAAATATACATCCAATGTATTATTTCTTTGACTTTTCTTACCATGATTGTATGCTCCGCAGTAAGTAATTGATCACATTTAGCTAGAATAGCATGGGCAGAAATTATCGTTTTGATTTAATATATATATTACTATTATATAGTATATATATTTATATATATATATAGTATATATATATACCACTAATATATATATAATATATAATATAATATTACATGTACTATATATATATATACTTTACTATATAATTATATTATAGATATAATATATATATATCAGTTGGGCGTCAATACCTAAACTATTTTAATTAAAACTTGGATAAACTTGATCATGGCATGAACTCTATGTTGCCAAATGTTGTTGTTGTTTTCGCTGTTATTAAATACTTTCAAGTCCTTCCAAAGTCTTTCTTTGAGAATAATTATTATTTTAAGCTACAAATTTCCAAACTTCGTTTATCTTGCTTTATTTTTCCCATATATTTAAATAATCGTAAATATGTATTTATATTTATAATACATAAATATATATTATATACATACTACTACTACTAATATAACGTTTATATAACCTATATTATTATAATCTATAATATATATATATACTATATATATATAAAGAGTGCTATAACGAAGACTGTATTAATATCTACATGTCGCGACGCAGCTGGCGTGTGTAGAGACTAATACTTCGATGTAACGCATCCGAAGTGATTACTTATATCAATCAATTGCATCTTTCTTGCCTACATATTTATTTTTTTTAGTATGATATAATTATTTATTATTATATTATTTGATTTATTAATTATTATTACTATTATTCCTTTATTTATTAATTTATTTCATTATTATTATATTAGTTATTATTATATATTATTATATATATTTAAAAAAAGAAAGACGCAAAGAAAATAAAATAACTTTAAAGAAGTTCGTTCCAGCAACCATTAGTATATATAGAAAGTTCCTCCTTTTCAGCTTGATTTATAATGTTCAGAAAATATATCCATATTCAATAATGAAAAAATATATATTCTTTCTTCAGCAAAGGCTCTTTTTAAAAGAAAATATAACTCCAAGACTTGAATGTGCGAAGAAAATACTAGCGACTTTTGAATTTGAGAGGTTAAGTACTCTGATGGGCAGTCCAATACAAGCCTTCCAGACCTCTCTCTCTCGGATAGGGGAAAAGGAAAATCTGCAGGAGTCAGCGCTCAGCGCTCAAGATCCGTCGGCTGGAAACCATAATGGTAATCATAGAGGAGGAGAAATGGTCGGGGGAAAAATCTAAGGTGTAGCTAAAATAAAAATAAAAGGCTAAATCGAGTTGTGTCTCGTCTTAAAATGTTATTGGGATTATTGTAAGGATCATACTTGCAATATATATATATATATATAATATATATTATATAGTATTATATAATATTATATATATATATATATATATAAATATATATAGTATATATATATATATATATATATATATATATATATATACTATTAGTTTATATATAATAGTATATTAGATAAATTATGTAACTTATATAAATACAAAATTTCTATATATCTACTAAACATATCTTAATTATTATCTATATTATAGGATATCTAAATATATATTATATATATATAATACTATATATAATGATAGTAATATATATATATATATATATATATATAATATATACTATAATATAATATATATATATATATAAGTTTGTTTATACACCACATAGGGTCTCCTCTATTGTATGAGGTCATTTATGCTAAGGGTTAATATTGTCGATAAGAAATATCCATCTTGAACTTCTTTTTCAATCTCAGCGGCGATGAGTCTGCTCACGTCCTGCGATAGAGGAAATAAATGTTTGCTACATTCTAGTGCCAGTCAACAAGTTTTAATTCCACGTTCAGTCCTTTGGTCTTCTGCTTCTCTTCTGAACCAAGATCACGTACATCTTGGTTTGCTTCTTCCTGCATTTTCGTTAGTCTGAGCTTTAATATAAAATAGAAACAGGAGATATGCATGTGTGTGTAGTGTGTTGTGTATGTGTGTGTGTAGATGTTGTGTCGTGTGTGTGTGTGTGATGTGGTGTGAGTGTGTGTTGTGTGTGTTGTTCGTTATTTAGAGAGTGTAGTGCGTGTCGTGTTGTGTGTCGTGATGTGTGTCCGTGTGTGTGTGTTGTGGTGTCGTGTGTGTGTGTGATATGCATGTGTGTGTAGGTGTATGTCTAGGTATGTGTGTGTGTAGATGTGTGTGTTGGTGTATGTGTGTGTCTGTGCTGGCGCGCGTGTTGGTGTATGTTTCGGATTAAGGAATTAACATTATTCCTAAAGAAAACCTCCAATCTGATAAGTCATCAACTACAGGAATTTCTAAAGTTAGAAATAAGTCATTTAGAGTTTAAGAGTTACAGATAAATACATGAGTCAAATTACAAAGACAAATTTTAAGCAGATTTGGAAAATCGGAATCGGATTCGAGGCCGGATTTCGGAACTCTTTTCGGATTATCTTATAACCAACTCTATCCAACACTGTCTTCGCTTTAACGTCATAAAGAGATAGATTTCATTTATTTATTTAAAAAAAAAAAAAGTTTCGCACCTTCGGGAATAGCCTATTTAAGGAGGGGAACTCCTCTCTAGGTAATTGCTACTAGGATCCGGAAGGGGGATCGAACCCGAGCCCTTGCTTTTACGACTCTGTCGCTCTACCGATTGGGCCACGGTAGTTTTATTACCAAAGTTACTAATTTGTAGAAACAAAACTCTATTAGTGTAGTCGTTATAAGACGACACCAAAATTTGTGACTTTTGTTTACCCTCTTTTTAAAAGGTCTTCAGAAAGTAGCTTAGTTTGTCATTACATTTTTGAATTTAGTATCATCATCACCCTTTAAATATATAAATCTTTACAGAAACTGTTGAGAATAAAAGATGCCATGCAAACAAGTATAAATTAATATAGAAATCAATTGTCAGGGAAAAAAACGGGGAGGCCTTTTGTCTATTCCGCCTGAATTTGATTTTCCAAAATTGATTCTTATGCTACGTAGAGTGCTTGTAAATCCCTTGACTCTTCTAAATTACGTCTATATATTTTTTTTCGTTATTTTTATTAAAAATTGGAATTAAAATTGTAAAAAAATCCACACGTAACCTAGCTTCCACTTTTTTCGCATCTTTTTGTATTATTTTCATGTTCTCATTTTCCTATTCATTTACCTACCTAAATCTTTGCAGATTTGTTCAATGTCTGTGTAAGAACTGCAAAATCCTTTGTCTAACATTGAATCTTCTATAGTCTTTATTTGATGGTTATGTGAATTAGAATAGATCGGGTTATTAAATCCTGCCTTTTCCCACCGAAATTTTTTTTTATTATGTTTAATTGTTAAACGACTGGCAGCATGAGCAAGACAAACAACGAAAGCACTAGTACGACAGGACCTTCAAGGTTCACATTTTTAAAAGCTAATTTCCTTTGGTAATTTTACTTGCTAAAATAACCATTTAACAAAAAATCAATTTTCACCTTACCCGCACTCAATCTTTCATAAGAGAAATACCCCACGACGAGATACTTATTAAACTCCTAAATGTCTTCATAACAATATAACTTAATTAATTACTTTCGTATATACCTACTATACCGAATATATATATATACTCTATCGTTTTCTACTTAGACTTAATATCTCTAACTATACTTTTTCTATAATAGAGGTCATCATAAGATCAACACATTTCACCTAGATCTACTTTATACAGCTTAAGCGGCACAGTGTATATTATATTCATATAGTACTATATATACTTAGTTTATCATGACGTATACCTACTATATAATATACTATCTACTATATTATATACCTAGTTATAAAAAAGTAATATCGAAAACGCGATATATATCGATATATACTTCTTCTCATCTTTCTTTCAACCAACGTATGCGCGAAGCTCGAAGCCCTGCATTAGGGCTGGCTGTGCAGTCAACCCCTCTCGACAGCCCCTCACCATGCCATGCCTTGACTCTCCGACAACCTGGATAAGACGCCTCATGCCAATCCATCTCCCTTCCTCCGTCGCAACCTGTCTCGGAGGTACCGTCCTCCTCTTTATTGCAGCGTGCCAACAACTCCATCAACCATCTCTTCTCGGCGTCGTTTTTCCTTTCCACGTCCGGACGCACATTATAGCGTAACATTCTTTTTTGCCGGGTATCTCTCATCTTCCATCTTCTCTCTAACGATCGTTGCGTACCAACTCAACTGCTTTTTTCCCACCAGATCCAAGAACCAGGCGTCTACCTCTAGCTCGCGCGCAAATCCCACCCATTTTCCCTCCTTCTCCATTCTACTTCTCCCGACTATCTAGAGTTTAACACCTTTCACTTCGCCCCGCACCTCAACCCTACTTTTCCTGGTTTTTGTGGTCAGTTAGTCCATTCCTTCGCTCCGTACGTCTCAGCGCTCAGGCGTCGCCTCTCAGCATCGTGGTAATAACATTATCAACCTTTTCACCTTTCTTTGGCACATGCCTTTTACTTCCAAGTCCATCGGGTTTCACATTCTCGACGTCTTTCCCCGATTCTCTGTTAATTCCTCCCTTCCGAATTCATGCCGTCATTCCCAGGTTAGCTTGTAAGCTTTCTGTCTCTCTAAACACCCTCACAATCAGATTACCTCTCGCCGCCTCTACCTGGGGATCTCACCATCTATTCCTCTCCCTTCGAAAATCTTAATCATCTCTTATCTTCTCGTTTGTTTCACATATTCATACCACTCATCCCCGTAAAACACTTCCAACCATATTGCTCAATACCCTTGATTAATGTCTCTTGTCATTCTAACTCGTCACCATCGCGACACCCGTCTAATCATTCAAGAGTATACGTATCGTAGCGCATCTCCTCTTTCCTCCTCCAAAGCCATCTCTATTACCATTTTATACCTCATTATACGATGACCAAAATTAACTGTTATGAGGATTCGATACTCGCCTCTGCGTTCTACACCAGCACTTTTTCATTCCCTATTGTGCCCCATTCCTTCTATACGCCCCTTAAACTCTCACATCGTCCTATTTCCTATTCCGCCTAGTGATGAGAAGGGTGACCATATCTTTTCCATGCTTTTCCCTAGGCATCGGGCGGGGGCCATCCATGGGTCCAAATAGCTTTCCTAAATCATAAAAATAAACAAATGTCTCTTCCCCTCTCCCAGTTTTTGTTCAACTATCATCCTCCAAGCAGTAAAAAAATCAGCATCCAAGTGTTCCTCTTCTGGTCTAATCCATGTGTGCTTCATTTAGTTTATTCCTCCGCCTATCTCTCTCTCTCAGTCCTTTTTTCCATTATCTTTCTCTCACTTTACCCTTAGCTGCCTATGCCTATAGAGCCCAAGAGTTATTCCTCTATAGTGCTTTGCATACACTTTTATTCCTATATCCTCCTCCTTCGTTAAAGTGTCCTATTGCTACGGCCCCGACAAGAGTTGCTTTGATAGATTAGATAACTCAATCTACTCTATTACCAGAATCGTATTATACTACGTATCCTTGCTCAAGCGCTACGTCCCCTCTACTTATATATATACTAGGATTTATAACTCCCAATCCCACAATTACACTAAGATTCACGTTAACTACAATACTTTTAATATATACCATATTACTACTATAGTACACATCAGCCCTACCTTTATCCCATACTCACGCCTAATCCTGATTATTTATACTATCGATCAGCCTTATACAATACCCCTATATAAGTAAGGTACCATGTCGGTATACCATATAAATTGAATACTTTTACATATGGACGCAAATTCATCGGAGTAACCCCTTCTGTCAGCAAAGCAGACGAACGAGAGAGTAAGACGAGGACGACGGACAGCAGAAGAGAGAAGGAAAGCCATGGATCGATAGCCCGAGACGACGCGACAGGAACTGACACGAGACGGACGACGAGAGACAGAGAGAACATGATGAGAGCGGATCACGAAAAGAAACCGAGATCGCAGCGTAGGCAATGACCTTGGCATAGAGGGAGGAGACGTCGAAGACTCTCTATCCGGTGCGAGAGCACAAACTCTCCGGCCGAAGGAGAGCCGAGACACTCGAGACAGATGACGGAGACTACCGCAGGAGAGTCGTTTGATGAGAGAAGAGAGATATCGAGAGAAGAGAGAGAGAGAGAGAAGAATCTTTTTGGGGTTCTTTCTATATAATATATATATATATATATATTAAATACTATATATTATATATAGTACTAGTATTAAATGTTTCCTCTACAATATACTATATATAGATATATGCTAGTACACCTATATAATCCGACTCGGTACGTACCTAGTATATAATTATAGTATATATTCTATTCTATCCTTATATAATATCTATATATACTATACTATATATAGTATTAATAATATATACGTAGTCACTATAAACATATATGATTAATAACCTAACGCTCATTAGTACTATATGATAGTTAATCGCGATTACGTATATAGCGTATAGTACCGCTCCTACTTCATAAATCCTCTTACTAATATAGTCATACCTTAATATATACCTATATCCTGAGCTCCCCCCTCAGGCTCTCATACTCTATACTATATATTCTTTTAATAAGCTGCATACAAAGAGCTTATTAAATTTGATTCTTTTTACACTATCAGCAACAGTTCCTTTAATAGTAAAATTTTGCGCCATAAAAAACCCAAAATCAAAACAACGGAAAGAACTTAAATATGCATGTCTCAGTGTTCTAGCACTTAAGGTAAAACATTTTCATTTTATCACAACAGGGACAGAAGAACTAGAAGCATAATTTAAAATCATTGCTTGATACTCAAAATATGAATTGGCAACATGTTTACTGACTGCACCCTTATTCATTGCCACTTGTGAAAATATGATTTTGTAAAGAAGTAAATAATCTAAATAGCCGCCTTATTATGTATAAATTAAGTTCATAGGATAGTTAATTTTACTAAAATCAATCAAAATAAATGTCTTACGGTACACACCTCTTTATATCCAAATTATTCTAACAAAATCTTCTGTACAGCCAGAATGTTTTCACAGAACCGGGATTTTCGACACTCTTAGATCGAAATTGCACAACATTCAAACGACTATCAATGTAAAGTTAGATGCCATGATTACCTCCACCAACAATAACAACTTGCTGATCGTAACATGAGATACTCATAGGCTTATGAAACCCTCAAAATTTTACTCACCTGCAAATTTTATAGCATTTTTTAAGGTCTGCTTTACTATGAGAGTACCATCAGTCAAAAAAGGGTTAAAAAGCTGTGTGTAAGATACATATATGAAAAAAAAATAATAAATGGATACCAAAAAATCATGCCATCTACCTGTGACAGAAATTTGCGATTACACCACACAACACACACAAACACACACAACACACACACACACACACACCACACACACACACACACACACACACACACACACACACACATACAATGTTTTACAATAATACTGAATAAAACCTTATCCTTTTCTCTTGTCCTATTATTCTCAACTGTCTGAATGTAAGTTATATATGCATTCTCCTAGCCTGGCCAAAAGTGAAATCAAACTTGAATTCTTTACTCCTTTATTCTTAGCACACCACTGCAACAACTCAGAAAGAAACCAACTATCATGTCCTTGTTATCTGCCTCCACTATCCATATACTTATCCGATTGCCATGGAGTTCGAACACATTTCATAAAAGGCAAATAGAACTGTGTAGTCAAATTTAATTCGTATATAATGAAAAGAGCTTCACACGCTCTTAAATAGTGTAAAAAACAAAACGTTTATTTAACCTCTAATAGTAACATCTCTATTTTCCCTCTGACCACGTTCATCGTTTAACATACAACATTAACACCTCTATATATATAAGCTCACTTCATTACTCCTACGAGACGCGTTTACAATTGCCTCGTTTTTTTATTATATATTTTCATCTTCAATATGTGTCACGTTCCTGCGCGAGATATTGTTTAAACATAAACATATGTCTTATCTGTCACAAGGCTGAAAGTTGCCGGCGCTCAGGTGTCATGTGTGCTACGCCAGATATCTAGACTTACAAGTTCTGACGATAATAAAACAAACAATAGCTTAAGCTTAATTGGTAGCCGCATAGAATATAAATGCACTAGGGACCGACTCTCTCTCAGAGTACTCTAGCTCAAAATCTATATATAATATATATATATCATGCTTGACATAGAGTTTTCCGCTGCGATAATATTTCTTTGGGGGAGGTGTGGGGAATGGTTGCTCGAATTTTGCAGATATCTACCATTTTCTCTGATTTTCTAACTCGTTTTTTATCGCTCCTCACTTTTTTGAAAATTTTTGAATAAATTTTCTATATTATCAAAATTTCTGGGTGACCCTGTAACCACTCAAGCCGCTCCCTACCTAACAAACCCGCCACTGTCTGATCGCTTGCCGATAACTAATTGGGTCATTATTAAAAATGTCGCTGAATAATACACTTATGCTTGTGACTTAGTGTGCTGGCGTCCCATATATGAATCTCTGATATATACATAGAGCTCAGTACCAAAACTTTGATACTCTGCAGATGAGTTATATCGAGTCTCTCATATATCAGCGGGCGCTGATTGACTTCTTATAAGTGACGTTCAGCTCGAGGAGAACCCCTCGTGGATAACGAACTTCTGCTCTCTCCTCCTCCCTCCCGATAATGTGTTTACTCTCTCTCTCGTGTGTGTATGTTATGTTTGCTCTATTTATATCATTAAAATATGCATAAAAAATTACTAATAGCTTTATGTTATCACAGTAACAAGAATTTCTATTTTTTTCTGTGGAAAAAATATATACCGAGAAACTATTTTAACTAATAAATAACAATGTAATTAAAAAATAAAGAAAAAAGTGGAACAATATATTCTTTTTAAAAGAAATCAAACCAAAATAGTATATATATATTTATATATTATACTATATAGTAATATATATAGTAAATAATATATACTATTATACTATTATAGTATAGATTCGATATAGTTATACATATAAACTTATATATGAATATGATACTTCACTTACTACAGTCCATAATTTTGACTCTCCGCTATTAATCATCATAGTTATATACTTCTGAGCACGGTGGAAATGAACTCTCATTACCTCGCTCAGTTATATAAGTATAGGTCGATATACAGATACTAATATACTATGAAGCATGTTCTACGGAGTGTAACCTCTCGGACACCATAATAGAGACCCTCTCAGTTTGAGTGATGTTCTCTCACGCCGCATCTCTACCCCTAGTGTAGGTTAACAAATAACTCCTTCAGCAATATATATACAGGATAATTCTCCCATTATATCTCTCTCGCTCCACTTAAAACTATTAATGCTACACTAAAACGGAATACAAGCTGGCAATTCTTGTCCTTCATGCTTGAGTCCTGAGAAATGTAAAAAAAAAAAAAAAGAAAAAAAAAAAAAAAAATAAAAAAAAAAAAAAAAAAAAAAAGATTATAATCTTACACAATTACCAACTGATCTAATCCAAACAAATACCTTCCAGCAATGTTTTAATCCATATAAGGTGAAAAAGGAACAAGTAAAAATATATAGATTAATAAAAAAAAAATTCATTGTTATAAATATAGTGACAGTATGATCTAGAAGGCCTAGTTAGCACAGAACCTTTATTGGTGTGGCTTTCTTCGATAAAATAATACGACTTTCTATTTAAATTTTGCTTTTTTTTTATGTTTCATACTTAAAGATACCCCAACCTAATTCAGCCTCACTTACTCTCTCGGACTCAGTGAGTCCGGGGCTTCTTCGGTCCTTCCGGAACTACGGGGTAGGACTAATCCCCCCCTCGGGAGGGTCTCCGGAACGCTCTTTGGGTGTTTGGACTCTGCGGGGGTTCCTCCACCCCCCTACGGGGTATGTGGAAAACGTCCCCCATGTGCTATATAACATATACTCTCGAACACCGTTAACATCGACAGAATGCCATGTAATACCTGTTTACAAACAACACATACACCGGTCATTTATTCATACTATGTCTCCCGCCGGTCGAGCTGCGCGCCCCCCAAAAAAAAGAAATTTTTTCTCTCTCTCTGTGTCTTTCTTTTTGACCAATATTTTGACTATTTGTTTCTACCATATACGGCATCCTAACCCAAAAATTTACTAAGACTCTCTTTGATTCCTGTTTTCCTGTAGCTTTCGGTGAGGTATGAGCATTTGTGGCTCTTCTATACAGAGGTCCGCTGATGCCACCTCTCTCTCATATACCTCATTATTAACCTCCAATCGCTAACTCGTTCGCGGTTTCATGAGCACTCTAAATAGTCTCTCCTCTATCGTTGTATAAGTTTTGTGCGAACATAGTCATAAAAGCATCCTCTGCGCGTATATAAAGTGTGAGAGCTCTCACCTATATATAAAAAACTCGTGGGATGACAACCAGCCTCTATAATTCGAGCCGCAATGATTTATACTCTCTCATAAAAATAAACTGGTATTCTCCCCTACTTTTGCGTAATTTCCACATTCTTTTGTGACACTTTCTACAAACCTTTTATCTAGTGTCAAAAACTAAATGTTGCAGCCTACGAATGTTGGTTTTAGCTTCTAGAGGTTCACCCTATACTACTGACTTAGATTTCCTCCTTTATGTATATAAATATATATATATATATATATAATATATATATATTATATATATATATATTATATATATATATATATATATAATATATATTATATATAATATATAAGTTATATATAATAAATAATATATATATATATATATATAATATATATATATTATATATATATATATATATATATATATATAGTATAATATATATATATATATATAATATATATATATATATATATTATATATATATATTCACTTCTTAATTATGACTAGTTTTTTTTCTATTAGATCATATCATATACACCGTTGTCGATGATGCAACATCTTTAATATCAATAGTATTGCTCTTCCGGCTTCTCTTTTAACTCCTACTCTTCTCTGCTCATCTATCTCTATCCATTTTTAAACCTCCCTTTAAACTTCCTCTTTCTTTTGAATTATTGCTCAGTTTTTCAGATATGAGTAAACATAGTTCAGCATTGGATATATATATATAATATAATATATATATAATATATATATATTATATAATATATATATATAATATATATATTATATATATATAATATATATATATATATATATATATATATATTATATTTATATTTTATTTATTTATTTATTTATTTACACCACAGGCACCATTTCTTTCATGGTTGCAAGGTGGTGTTGGTGGTGATAATTATTTACAACTATCACCACGATTCAAGAAAAGATCCAATTATGGAGGGGAAGGGGTTTTTCAAGCCCCGTCGCCACGAGAGGAAGAGAATTTTGAAAATTATTTTCTTCGTATGATTCGACCGTTTCAAGCAAAGAAGCTTCACTTGCTACAAATTAAAATTTAAATTTTTTCTTTTTATTATATTTCATATTTTATATTTTCTATAATTAACACAAAAAGCAATAATGTTGGAAATTTGTAGCTTCCTCCATCCCTAGATTCAAATTGAAATTAATTTTTTTTTAAATGATTTAAAAATTTTTGCAATGTGAAAATTCGAATCGTAAAAATATATTTTTCCTTTTAAGTAATTAGAGTTACTTGAAATCATAAACATCCTCTCTCCTGAAAAAATGATCTGAATACTTCTCTTCTTGATCGGACTCTTCAGAATTTGTTTCTTTCTTCGAGCAAAATTCATTTTCAAACTTTCCTTCTTCTTTAAAAAAAATCGCTTCTGACCTATCTATTTCTCGCATCCCTTCTTCTGGTTTTCCACTGTTTCCACACTCAATGAACGGTCGAATTCATATATATATATATATATATATAATATATATATATATATATATATATTAATAATATATTAATATATATATATATATATATATATATATATATATATATTATTATATATATATTATATATATATATATATATATATATATATATTATATACTTCTTCTTCTTTCTTCACCTTTCCTCTTTGCCCCAAGATTGGGGGTAAATAGGGTGCCTTGTACAAGCATCGGAAAAAAGAAAAAAAGCAGTAGGAGGAGTAGGAGGAAGAACCATGACAAAACGTTCGAAAAGAAAGCCCAGGCCTACCGGACCCCCTCTGTTTACCATTAATTTAGTGAGAGCTCGTCCACAGACAGGAAAATCCACCCTTAGAGCATCATTGGAGGGGACCGGACGGACCCTCACTATGGGTAAATCGTCAATGTTAGGGTTCATCCCCTGCCCAGGTGGGCCACAAACCATGCCCCCATACAAAACCCCGCCATTTTCTTCTCTCTCTTATCATGCACCTTTATTCTCGCCTCTGCCAAACTCACATTTTCTCTTCTTCAGACATTCCGTTCCCACCGGAACTCAAATCCACTTTTCTTCTTCGGTCTCCCCAAGGCCGGTTCGGTCCCCAAACACCCACTCACCACTATACATCGCTAACCAAGCCTATACTATTCATCATCCTTCCACATTGGACCAAAACCAATCTCAACATACTTCATTTATTTCTCTCATTTACCCCTTTCTTCACCACACAACTACACAACTCTGTAATACGTTTATTCCTCTCTTTATCAATTCTTTCTCACACCTAGCACACCCCTAAGATTGTCTCCTCCCATCTGAAACACATTTGAACCTTTAGATCTATATTTTCTTATTCCAGACCATGTCTCACTACCATACAATAACACAGGTAACAAACATACCCTTCATGAAAGACCCTAGCACACTCAAGGACTTAAGTCCCTTTTGCATTCCACCAACGATCTTAATTGCACCAAGCCACCCTTCCTGGCCATTCAACACTTTTCCTACTACCACTCTGCATTCCGTTTCCAGTTCCCTTTCATCATCCAACATATACCCTAAAATATTTAAATCAGACACTTGTTCCAGTTGCGTTCCACTTGCTCACCATCTAACATAACTTCCACACTGAAGAGTGTCCTCACTCACAACCATAACCTTACTCTTATCCACCGTTACTTTCAAAGGGCCCCTCACTTTTCACACACCCTGGCCAAATCTCTCTATAAAACAATCCTTCTCAAAACTCTCTCAGATTCGCCACACAGAACCAAATCATCCGTATATAATAGGAGGGCACCCTCCCACTCAACTCCATTCTCCACCATTCGAACACCATTTCCCTTGCCATCCCCACCTCAAGATTCTGTTCATTAACCCATCCATATACAAATGAATAAACCAAGGAGACATAACACAACAACCCCGTCTTACTCCGCTATTAATCCTAAACCAATCACCATTGACAACATATTATTTCTTACACACGCTTCACTATCGTCATACATACTTTTGATTTCCATTCAGAAAAGCCTACCACAAACACCATATATCACTAACCACCTGCCATAACGCTTCCCTTTTAACTCTATCATACGCCTGTTTGGCAAATCCATAAAACCTAGAATACAATTTAGTCTTCTTCTCCCTCATTTTCTCAATCATTTGGTTTCAATGTAAAAGATTTGATCCACACATCCTTACCACTCCTAAAGCACCTTGTTCTTCACCAATCCATCCCTCTTTCACTTAAATGCACTTACTTTCGACCAAAAATTACCAGCATATACCTTTCCCTACAAACAACGTCAATAAAACTTATTCCCCTATTAATTTCTACAAGTTCCCCTTTTTCCCCTTACCCCTTTATAAACAAGGGTACTATTTACCGCTTCTTCCTTCCCAAGCCCTTGGAACCTATACCTCCATAAACGCTTTATTTACACAACTTTAAAAATCCAATCAATCACCATCTCCGCCTTCCCGCTTCTTGTCATTTCACTAGGTAAATTTTCCATTCTATACCTTGCCAGATTTACCCAATTCTTCAACTTTCTCCCCTTACCCATTTACCTCCTCCTTACTAATAACCTCATTCCCCAAAATACCTTATTCCTTCTGGCCCAATTCAAAAACCGCACAACATTCTACTAAACCACCCTCATCATTTACTGTTAATATTGTCTGCAGATTTTCGAAGTGTTCTTTCCACACTTCCCCTCACATCCATTTCATCAGTTACAAAAGCAACAACCCTTATTCATTATTCTAAGCAGATTCCCCTTATTTCTCCATTTCTTTTTAACCTTTTCGCGCTTCGCTTCCAGGAAGAAGCTTCCTATTTTCCTTGTATGTCCTCATTTCAATTCCTCCTTTCCAAAAACTGTTTCATTTACCCTCTTGTTTTCTCCTAACGTATACACCCTTTTAGTATTTCTTTTTCCTCCTTATATAAATTCAAAGCATCTTTCTTTTGAAATCTCACTTCATTTGCTTTTAGTACATTCAAACCACGGGCTTTCTTTTTTACCTTTAAAACCCGCTTTTCATCACCTCACTTTCATTTCCCACCATTCGCTGTTAACATTCTTACTTCCTACTTAGCACATCCCACACACTTCCTTTGCACTACTTACAATTGCTTCCTTCATTTGCCCCCCAGATTTGTTCAGTATTCAACTTTTTCACATTCAACCGTTTTACTAGCGAGCGCTCTTTCATACTTATCCTTATTGTCTTGCACACTTAACTTCTCACTTTTAATTTTACCTACTTCCTTTCGTATCACCCTCCTCTATCCAAGCCCCCCACTAACTTAATTTTACATAGAACAAACATAATGATTCGATAATCCCATTCCTAAACACCCCTCACTGATTTTAACATCCAACACAACTTCAAACATCTCCTTTCTTCACCAACCACTAAAATTCAATTCCATACTTTTCACTTCGAACCATTTCTCTACCTTACACCAACTCTAGTATTTACTTTATTGGATACTTCTTGTGGTTTAAAGAAAGTATTACTTACACCAACCCATACCCTCTTCTTCTTTCACAGAAATCAATCAACGCTTCCTACATTCTCATTTTCTCCCGCCACCCCAAAAACCACCTGTTATACCATCCCTTTTTTTGATCCACCTATTCCAACCATTCAGGTCCCCAAAAACTATCAA
>JABUQX010129012.1:0-5000 GCA_015478945.1 Trachelipus rathkii | reverse complement strand
ATAGACATTGTTCATTTATAATTTATTATTTACTTATAGCTGATGATGCGCTTACCTATAGCGCGAAACGTCCTTAATATATTATGGCACTCTCCTTTGTGTTTGTCTCCTTTTTTCTCTTTGATATATATTATATATATATATATTATATATTATATATAATTATTATATATATATTTATATATATATATATATATATATATATATTATATATATATATTATAATATATATATATTATATTATATATATATATATAATATATATATATATATAAATATATATAATATATATTTAGTAGTAAGTGAATTAGTCTCAGAGCCACTTTTGGGAATGGGGTAGCTCGTTCTTATCCAGCGTGAGCTGATTAAAGAACCCCATGTTTTTGAGATATTTTAATTGAACTTTTGTTGATGTTATTTCGTAATATTTTTATTACGCAACGCATGCGTACTGCGCAATAACATATACACATACAACATTATTATTATTATTATTACGTCGAAAAAAAATTTGAATCCTTCGTAGAAGGATTCAATTTTTGAGCCGACTCCGACTCCGACTCCGACTCCGACTCCTGCCCCGCTTCGCCCCGCTTCGCCCAGCTTAGCCCCGCACCGCACCGCACCGCACCGCCACCGCACCGCCTCCGACTCTGATTCAGTCTGAAGTTAATTATTATTATTATTATTATATTATTATTATTATATTATTATTATTATATTATTATTATTATTATTATTATATTATTATTATATATTTATTATTTATATTATTATTATTATTTATTTTTATTATAGAAATGATTTTTTTTAGGCTCCGGCTCCAGCTCAGCCTATATTTTCGATATATATCTATATGGGTTAGAGTTATCGTATCTGGTTAAAATTTGGAGGGCGGTTAGATGGTGGACATAACCTCGTCGTAGACGAGGTTACGTCCCCGTGGCCCCAAGGGGGTCCCACCCCCATTGAAAAATCGAAGTGTTCGTAATTGGCTGAAATTTGGTGAGAGATTCAGAATTGAATTTCTAGAAATAGTTGATATGGGAATTTGAGGAGTTGGCTCCGGCACCGGTGCTGGACCGCCCGGCTGTGTGCGTGTTAATAAACCAGTCGTATAACAAACAAGTTGGTGTCCTTATAAGGGTTATCGAACCCGTAGATCTCTCGAATATGCTGGTTATAAGTCCGTATGGGGTGTATAAGGACCCCCCTTAGGGGGGTCCCGACTGATGAAAAAAGGAGCACAGAGTGCAAAACAAAGGACGAAAGGAAGGAAGAAAGAAGGATGAAAGATGGAATAAGGAGCGGAAAGAATGAAAAAAAGGAAATCTGGACTCAGAAGAAGTAGGAGGTTGACAGCTGCACCGATGCTGGCTCCGGTGCGGTGCCGAGTTATTAAATAATTTGTGTATTGATACAATATTGGTGTCTTTATATATGTTATGGGGTCTGTAGATTTCGAAAAAATAATGGGTTTTCAGAACCAATCAAGAAAAAATAAAATAAAAAATTAAATAAATAATAAATAAATAAATAAAATTTCTTATTCTTTTTATGTTATAACTTTACAAATTACGTTTTTCATACCTAAAGGCAGTAAATCGTAAATCAAAACACCATTCCACACCTCCTACCAGTTGTAATCTATTGATCTATTGATCTATTGATCTATGAATCTATTGAATCTATTGATTAAGTTCAAATTTTTTACTAAAATTGTCATGTTTTACATTTACCCTAAATCAGTAAATCAGTAAATCAAACCCACCCAACCTTTACCCTTCCTGTCAATCATGATCGATTGATCCATATGATCTATGAATCTATTGATCTATTTGATCTTATTGATCTATTGATCTATTGGATCATTGATTAAGGTCAAATTTTTACTAAAAATTGTCATGTTTTACATAACCCTAAAATCAGTTAAATCGGATAAATCAAGCCACCCAAACCTGACCCTCCTGACCAGTTGTGACTATTGATCTATTGATCTATTGATCTATTTGATCTATTGATTCAGGTCAAATTTTACTAAAATTGTTCATGTTTTACTATTACCCTAAATCAGTATAATCAGTAAATTCAAACCACCATCCAACCACCCCTTCCTTGACAGTTGTGAATCTATTGACTATTGATATATTGATCTAATTGATCTATTTGATCTATTGATTCAGGTCAAATTTTTACCTAAAATTGTCCATGTTTTACCATACCCTAATCAGAAAAATCAAGTAAATCAAAACCACCATCCAAGCCACCTCCGTGATCTATTAAACTATTGATCTATTGATCTATTTGATTCAAGTCACATATTTCGAGTATCATTTTTAATAAACATAACATAAAAATCAAGTTCTTTATAACAAGAAAGGAATCAATCATTATATATGTTGACGTTAACAAAGGTTTTCACATTAATTAAAAGTTACTTAGCACCCATCTGAAACTATGAATATAATACCACAGCGACAAACCTGCATGCTTAAACATTGAATAAAACTGTTAACGTCCAACAAAGTTCCACACTTAACAAAAGTAAAGTAAAGAAACTAACATAGCATACAAAGACAGTAACCTATTCACACTTTCGTCAAGCATATCTCTAACAAAACAATGTTAATTTATATTAACATGGTAATATTTACCTAAAATTTATCACAACATTGGATAATTATTATACTGATCAATGAGTATACTCTAACGTAATAAGTTTCAGCATCAATTAAAGCTAACATGGCGTAACATGAACTAAGAAAAAATGTGACAAAGACAAACCTAACACAACTTTCACACACGGAATTAAACTGTTAACATTAACCAAAGTTCCAAACTTAACACAGTAAAGTAACTAACACTGCATGCAAAAAGTAAACCTATTCTTACTTTTTCAAGGATATCTCTACCATATTAATACGTTAATCTTACACTGACACAGAAAAACATTTAGCAAAAAAATTATCACAACATTGGTTAATTTATCATACTGATCAACGAATATACTCTAACGTTAACAAGGTTTCCACATCAATAAGCTAACATGCGTACGTAACATTAACTAAGAAAATAATGCACAAAGACAAACCTAACACAACATACACACGAATAAACTGTAACATTACAAGTTCCACACATTAACACCAGTAAAGTAACTACATAACAATCCAAAAACGTAAGCTTATTCATACATGAATCAAGCATCAGTGTCTCTAACATAACCAATAGTTAATTTTACAATTACAGGGGGCGGCCGGGGGGCGGGGGCCTAATATTTTAACAAAAATTACGATACTAAGGTGTTTAATTATCATACAGACCCACGAAAATATATGCTAACGTACAAAGTTTTCACGTTATAATAAAGCCAAAACATCATAGTCTGAACCAAGAATATAATATACAACGACAAACCGAACAATCTTAAAAAGCGAGAAATAAGAGCAACCACATTAACAAGATGTTCTAAAACTAAATCGATCCAGAAATAAAAATAACTAACAGAGCCACAGAAAAGAACTATAATCCAACACACTTTAATCAAAAAAACACTAAACAACTCCACACTAGACAAATGTAAATTTAACAACCTCGTCATAAGCACACAATAGTCAATCATAGAATATAACCAAAAAAAACTACTATAGCAATGAAAACCGCAAATTAAAAAACCTAAACCATAACATGAAGAGATACCTAAATGAGCGTAAAGAGAATCATAAACAATGAGAATACAAGATATAAGACCCTCATGCTAAAAGGCCTAAACTAATGAAGACAAAATCAACCACAATAACCTCACACACAAACAAAACAAACACGAACGAATAATACACAGCGAAATATTCATTAAATCGCATATAGTCCATTAAAGCGAACTCTACGAACCAAAAATCAAAAAAAATAAAAAAAGGTAAATATTTTATAACACACATACAATAATATCATATAGCAACAGAAACCGTAAAAGCACTTATATAAAATTAAACAAAAAAAATCATAAGTTTATTATAAATATATAATCATCTAAATCAAGAAAGACAAAGCATTACACAAAATATGAGGAAAAGTATACATAATATAAACTCTCTCGTAAAAGATTCAAACCCCTGAAGGAACTCGCTCACTCTCACATACCTCAAAAGCCTTATCAGACAGCACTAAACCAATATTTCAGAATATTTTGAATTATTCAAGCAAAGCACTCATCTCTACATACAAAAGAAGAAGTATAATTCATCCAAACATATTAGATAGTTATTATAAATAGAATTCACATGTATACTGCTACAATAATATATGCGGGATAACCTACATAGTTTGTTGAGTATAGTATAATATCATATGATAATTATACACTACTGTGCAATATTAAAGTAATTAAGAGTCACTATCAAGTATGTCAAAAATATCTATTAAGATGGCGAGATGTATTAACTTCGTTTTATTTTAAAGCAATGCTTATGAATATTATTCCAGAATGTCGAAACTGTAATGATAACCATTTATAAAAAAAAACCAATACTACGTAATTTTTATTGGGTTCTGAAAAAGCACACAATCGATGGGTTATCCAGGTTAGTTATGCGACATCAAGTGTTAAAATACGTCATAACGAGACAAGAGAACACAACGTCTAATTCTATTAGAACCTCTCACAGTATAATCTTATCCAAGTAGAATTTCACATGAACTAGTATACGATAATAATACCAGATGACACACAATTATATCCTCTATCCATATACCTGCAATATATGCCAATATTGATATATCTTGATGAATACTCTTCAACAATACAAATAGAAATAAAGGTCTATTATTTAACCCTTTGGCAGAAATACAAGCAACGTAACGAGATATCCATCCGTATTGACTGAATTAAGTAATAAATAAATGACACATCGTTTGGAATTAATAACGAAGAAACTCCTCGTGAAAAATATCAACAACAGGATTAGAATGCTAGCGAGGAGAAAATCTCAATCCTTCTTTTC
>JABUQX010129011.1:0-39969 GCA_015478945.1 Trachelipus rathkii | reverse complement strand
TTTGTTTTTTTTTAAGAATTACTTATTTTTCATATTATATTATCAAGTCTTTTTAAATTTAGCATTTAAAATAAGTAAATACATACTGTTAAAAGAAGGGTAACAATTATATAAGTATGAGTTTAGTGCTTAATATTAAAGTTTTCATTTATGTGCTCTAGGGCATTATAAGTTAAGAAGTTAAGTTGATCTGGATTATTATTATTATTATATTATTTATTATATGTATTATTTTATATATTATATTATTATTAGTTATATATTATTTTTAATATTATCATTATTATTACTTATGAATATACTATATAGTATATAATAAGTTAATATATATATATATTATATATATATAGTATTAAGTATGATATATATTAGAGATATTTATATTCTTCATCTACCTTTTTTCCCTAAAAGGACTGTGTAAGTCGTAACAAGCATCAAATAAAGAAAAAGCAAGTAGAAAGTAATTATGACAAACGTCGAAAAGATAGCCCAGCCCAGCCTTACCCCCTGTTCCATTAATTAGTAAGGAACTTCGTCGCAGTCAGAAAAATCCACCCTATAGCTTACGGGACTGCGAACGGATCCCTCACTATAAGTAAATCATTCTAGGGGCGATCTGCTAAGGTTACATCCTTGATCCCAGGTGGGCTACACACTAGGGATGCCGATTATCATAAAAAATATCGATTTTTCGATATACGGATATTTTAAAAAAATATCATATCGCCTTCGATATTATCTGCCGGAAAAATATCGATATTCTTATATATCGAAATCTTCTGATATTTAGTAATCATGTATTAGAGCGTAATTCTTCATATGTTGATAATATGTATATATATAATCATAATCTACGATTATATAATATATATAGTAGTATTATATAGTAAAAACATATATATATAGAGTATATAGGGTATATATAGTAGTATGTAGACTATATATTATAGTATATATATATCCTATAATTAAAAGATGTATAATATAATATATATATATACTATATTATAAAGATAGTATATTATAATATTATATTGATAAAATAGTCCTTCCAGATTGAGATTAGCATAGTTAAAAAAATCAATATTAAAGCTACATTTTTATTAAATTGAATACATTTTTGAAATCACGGGAAATTTCAGTTATACAAATGGTACACAACTATATGTGATCGACTAACAAAAAATCAAAGAAATAATAAATTTAAGTTTTATGGATTATGATGTGTATTTATATTTTACAACGGCAAAAATGATGTTGTTAACAGATTCATTTGCATTCTTAAAAATCTATAAGGATAAGGTATTTTACCTCGTGTGCTAAAAAATAGTTTAATGATACATATAGTAGAATAATAGTTCTATATAATATATATATATTATTATTATAGTAGTATATAGTATATATTATATATTATATAGCGTATTTAGTATACTATATACTATATAATATATAATATAATAAATGATATGATAATAGTATGATATTTATATAAATTTATCCGATCTTTCCCGTTCCGTGTGGCGCTGTTGTGATTTATAGTACTTTGTCCAGGTTGGTAAGGTATATATTTATATATATTATATAATATATAGTATTATTATCACTATATTATAGTTTATAATGTTGAGTATGAGTAGATAGCGTATAGTTGTATACTAATTTTGTAGGTATAGGAAAATATATATATTTTATATGTAATTATAATAGCTATATATATAGAAGAGGGAGAGAGAGAGAGAAGAGAGAAGGAGAGAGAGAGAGAGGAGAGAAAAGAGAGATGAGAGAGTTGTAAAGAGAGACTTTAATGTTTTATTGGAATATGAGGACAGGATCTTATGTGTACAGAAGGAGAAAAGAGATGGAGTAGTAAATTGGAATAATGATCTTCACTCGTGAGGTCATTTATGTTGCCAACTTGGTTGCTTCCAAAAAAGGGTTTCCGAAACCTCGTCATTTTGAGGGGATTGAAGGACTGAAGTTGTGTGGTGCAAGCTGTTGCAAAGCCGAAAGCGTTTGGACTGCTTTTAATCTTAGGAAGAGACTATGGGGTGTAGTTGGTTTTTAGACTTTTGGGGACGAATGAGAAATTAAATATAACGAGTAAAGTGGATTGGCGTATATGACACGAAAGTAATCTGTGTAACCGTGAGAAACGAAATTAAATGAGTCGAGAAGGGAGGATTTAATTTTCTTTTTGTAACGTGATAATTTGATGTTTTGTTCCAACCTGATAATGCACCAACAAAGAAATGTAGAATATCATGGCTAATGACGATTCCAAGGAAGAAGATCAAGATATTTTCTTCCAATTAGAAGAATGCGAATTTGACTCATTTAAAAATGAATGTTTTAATATTTTTAAAATTTATAGTAGTAATAATGAAGAATAATTGTCATTGTTCTTGAATCAACGAGCGATAGTGTAGATTGAAGAATATGTTTTAAATTGGATGGGTAGGACAAGATGCTGGATCACATTTTTTGAACGATCTCTGAGGAGGTCTGGAGTCTTTAATAGACCAATCTATGGTAAATTTAGTAATGCAAAATGAATATAATTATTTCGCTTGAGTGCATAAACTGAACGCTATGCTAGACAATTTATCTATTAATTAGAACTAATGAGTGTTTGATTACCCCATAATACTAAAATTTTAGTAATAGGCAAATATAAAAATCAGTTAATTTGGGAGTTAATTCATATTAGCGAAAACAAGTCGTAATGTCGCCCATTAGATTGATTAGACGTGTCGTAACTCGGTCATGTAACTGTTAAACACAACTCACTCAGTAGTCCTATTCCGGTGTATGTTTTATATCGTAATTTTCTGGAATGATTATCTTCAGTCCACATCTGGAGACTTTAACACTCACATTTGCCACAGTAGGGCCTACACGTAGAATCAGGTTAAATATCTAAGGAAACTGGGTGCTACAATGAGGCTGTGATAGAGAAAGGTATAATAGTTATGATATTTTCAGTTTCATATTAAAAAATTCATGAAATAGGGAGAGAAGAAACAGTTCGTCATTTATTATATGTGCTTTCTATAGGTAAATATTCCATTTGTTAATCTCAGTTAATTTACGCTGAATTAATTATGTAATAGGTAGTGTATATAAAGTAAAATGAGGAGTATTATATTAGGTAAGTACATTTACTATATACTACCAATTATTATAAAAATATTTATAAATTGGAATTATAGTATTAATTTATATGTGTATTTTATGTTGATTGAGGACCCGAAATATTATTATATGGCCATATAATTATGTAATAAGTATGTATATATATAGTTTGGTGGAGAATTTCCAGGGTCATTGATTAAAACAGAGAGGTTCTTGTTTGAAGTACAGTCAGTGGCGCAGTAATGGTTTTGGCTGCTCTAGATTAACTTGCATCTATATTTTTTACAACAGCCAATACTTTATCAGTGCTAGCACCTGGAAAAAGACCTAGAGATTGATTGACTATGCTGAAGTCAATCTCTGATTCCTTTCATTGTGAGAAACATTGTGTTATAATGAACTGTTCGTTCTGACGAGACTGACGTACGTGCGGCATTTCAGTCCACAGATATTTCATTGGCTGAACTTTACACCACATGTCAGAACAAACGCATTTATTTTACTATGCATTCCAAAAATTTTATTGGGTCGGCATTTCTCAACTTGATCACTGACAAACTGAAAGATGGATCTAGTTGAGTTACTCAGAAACGAGGATTTGGACTAGTGTGGTATGTGCCTGTGCCGATAAACCCCCTCTCCTCTATTCTTTGTGTTGTTCCGTATAGAAGTACGAAAAAGTCTAAAACCCCACATTTTTCAGGCGTTTTAGTTTTAATTTACACGACATTGGGGTAAAAAAATCGAAACGATATAGAATCGAAATATTGGGGAGGGATAAGAGAGTTTTCATCACTTCACGGTCGAAGGATGGGAGGCTAAGATTTTTATTTTTTTTCCGGCCTTTTTATTATAAAAAAATTTTTTGAGAGAATGACATCGGCTTTCCGATATTAAGAAAAAAAAATATCTTAAGAATTATTCGATTATATCGCCTAAGAAAATACGCCCAAAGAAGTATATCGATATATAGAGCCAAACATATCGATATTTCGATTATTTTATCGATATTTTTGGCCATCCCTAGCTACTAACCAACCCCTCACACTATAACCGCCGATTTCTGTCGGCTTATTTTAGATGCACCTTTATTCTCTCCTCTGTCCTAAACTTACAATTTCATCTCCCTTCAGACATTAATTTTCGTTTATGACTCAAATTCTCACATTTTCTTCGATCTCCGTTAGAAATCTGTGTCCCGATGAAGCGTAAACGAAGGTTTTCAAACACACTCGCCACTATAAATCTGCTTAAAAAACCGACTTTCATTCATCCTTTTCCACATTGTAGTTTAGTGGCCATTTATACTTCATTTAATTGCTCTTCGTTTACCCCTTTCTTCACACACACACAAGTTCGTCTAATAATTGGTATCATTGGTCCGGAGATTTTTATCAATCTTCTCACGACCTAGTCATGCCCCTTAGAGTTGCATCTAGAACAGTATAAGTTTAGATCTATACTGCTTATTCCAGGACCATAGTCTCACTTAACTATGAGCAATATACAGCATGTGGTAAAAAGCAACATACCCTCTCAATGTAGGAGCACCTAGCCGCGACTAAAGACTTAGTCCTTTATATCACAAAACGATTTAATTGCACCAGCACCTTCTTTGTCATCACGAAACTTTCCTACGAAAACCTTTGTCGTCATTCATCCGTTCTTTCGCTTCTTCAATCCAAGCAAAATACTCCTAAAAATGTTTACCAACGTCATACTACTGACGTGTTCCAGGCTGCTCCCATCTAACATAACTTCACACTGAGGACTTCCTCACTCACAACCATAATCATAACCTTCTTATCTATGTTTACTATCAAACCCCTCCTTTTACACACCCCGCCAAAAATCTCTACCAATCCTCTCAAACTCTTCAGATTTCGCCACACAAAACCAAATCATCCGCATATAATAGGTAGGGCAACCTCCATCACTCCATTCATTCTACCACTCACTTTCCTGTCACGCCCACCTCAATTCTTTCATTAAACCCCATGAAAAACCATCAAATTTTACAAAGTGGAATAACCAAGGAGATACCTAAGACACAACCCTTGCCTCACTCCGCTATTTAATACTAAACCAAGTGCCACCCCTTTTTGTTTTATTTAACCCCCCCCGCCTCCCCCCGAAAATCCCCCAACTTTATTCTTACACTAACCTCCACTATCGATGCATACGAGTAGCTTTTGATCCTTCAGAGCCTATCACCTAACACTATAATATCATTTCGTACTTGTTTAAACACATAAGCATAGACCCGTTTCGCCTTTATATTTAACGCTATCTATTCCCATTCGTGTTGCAATGCATATATAATCACCTATAATGACTTTAATGTGAAATCCTTTATCTCAGGAATTTGTGTTCTCAAATTCATTTTAGCTTAAAAAGCAATGTGATTAAAGAAAAAGACTTAAATTGGATCTATGACATCCTTCTACTACTCCTAAGACCACCCTTGAATTAACTTTCATTCCAATCAGTCCTTGTCAGTCACTCTGCGTACTCTTTCGACCAAAACAATACCAGCATATATTATCTTCCCTACAACACTCAATAAACTAAAATACCCTTATAGATTTCTACACGTTCCCTTTAAATCTCCTAGCCTGTATATAAAACCAGGAATTCATTTAAAAGCGGCTCTCCTCCAAAGTCCCTTCGAACTGATACCCTCCATAAACGCTTTATGGAGGACTCCCGAACTTCAAGATTCCCAATTGCAATCCCATCTTTCGCCGACCGTAAATTTCATCTATACCTGCAGAAAATTTACATTGCTTCAACTTTTACTCCTCTACCCTATTTCAACTAACCTTATTTGCTAATAACCTTCATCCCCAAAATACCTATTCCTTCTTGTACCATCAAACCCACACCACAGTCATTATCACCTCATCATTACTGCCAATATTTATCCAGATTTTCAAATGTTGCTTTCCACACTCCACTCATCACCATTTCATCAATTACAAAAACACATCCCTATTAATTATTCTAAGCAGGTTCCCTCTTATTCTAATTCTTAACCTTTCGCACTGTACCTCCAGAAAGAGTTCCTGATTCCCTTGTATGGTCCTCCAGTTCATCCTCCTTCCAAACGTTTCATATTTACCTCTTTCTTTCTCTTACGTATACATCTTTTAGCATTCCTTTTTCCTTCCTTATATATTCCAAGCATCTTTCTTTTTGAAAGCAATTCATCCATTGCATTGTACGAACAGTTCATGAGCCACGCTTCTTTTTACTTTTAACCGCTTGCATCCCTCCTTCTATTCCACTCACTGACTGTTTAGTACATGTCTATACTTGGTCTAGCGTTTAGCACACCACCATTACTTCTTTTTGCACTGCTAAACACAGAAAGTCAATATATTTCCAAACTTTTGTTCACATTCAACTGATTTACTGGCGAGCGTTCTTACATATTTATCCATATTACCTTGTTCGCTGCTCTTCCACTCTGTAATTGTTTATTACGGATCCATTCCTTCACCGGGTATCACCTTCCTCTCATCCAAGTCCCCCACTAACTTTAATTTTACATAAAGTACAACATAATGAAACGCCTTATCATATTCCAATCTAAAACCCCCTCACTGATTTAACACTTGCCAGATAGGCATATCACATGTCAGTGTCTTCACTTCTTTCTATCGCAAAGCATATATATAGCGAGAGTCGATGCGTGTTGCACTTCGATTTATCCATCGTTCTACACCAATCTCTTATGTTGGAAGGTATACTTATGGATTATCTCTTGTTGATGATGTAAAGAAAGTATTACTTGAAGCAAACACGATCAAACCGTCTTCCCCTCGACAGAAAGTCTCAATTGCACCTACCTCCATTACTAGTTTCATCTTGGATACATCCCTATATCCACACTTAGTTGTGGAGGTGTTATACCGATTTGCGACCTTTGTTTCGCCAGTCGATTATGGTATGGTAAGTACAGCCTTAGAGAGAAGTGTGAATATTATGAGTCCCTAGGTGTGATAAAATAAATAATATACTATAATACCGATTATGTTTGTTGTAAATATAAAGTCATGAATATAGTAAGTAAATATATACGATATATATCAGTCATTCATATAAGTATGAGTTATTGGCAGAGTGTCGAGAATAGTATACTATATACTATATATACCGGAATTAAAAATATAATAATAATATTAATAGATAGTAATAGTAATATTATAGTACGAATATTAGTGAGTACATATAGGAACGTGATTATATCATATATATAGTTTTGTATTATTATATAATGGTAGTAATATAGCTATATATAATCATAAGCTATAGTATGGGTACGTCTAGTAGATATATATATTTGAAGCGTTATATATATATATATGTATTAGTAGTATACCCCTAGTATATAGTATATGGATATACATATCAGTAGTGATATAAAATAGATACTACTTATATATAATACTTTGATATAATACGAATATTTACACATGTTATATGAATGGATTAGTCCGTACTTAAAGCTCAGCCTATGTATTCATACCGTACATATATAATTTAGCGCGTGCTTTATTAAGTAAATGCATACCCGTATAAGTTAATAAGTCGAATAGTTGTAGGGTAACCTAGTACAGGGTGTATTTTGGTTTACTTTACGTGTGTTATCTTTGTGAACACCCTATGTAAACCTAGCATCTTCCTCTTTATCCATCACATTAAATTATTAAAGGTTTGAAGAGGGGGGTAATTTTAAAAAAACCAAGCAAGATGATTCAATATACATTTGTTTTAAAAAAGAAGAAAGTGTTTTTTTTTTTATAAATAATAAAAAACACATTCTAAATATAAAATCCGTTCGGTTGTTACACTAGTATACTAGTATACTTTATATATATTAGTATTTTATATTTAATATATATAGTTTAACTTATATATGATATATTCACCCTATAACAGCTATACCATATATGATTTGACTATTATTTATTGTATATACCGTATATGTTCTAGTTAATACTATATTAACCCTAAATGACATGGGTAAGTAAAGACCTCAATATTGGTGATATATATATGTATAAGAGAAGGTATATAAGTTATATCTCAAAAGATAGGATAATAATATATATATATATATATTATATATATATATTAACTATATTATACTATTATATAATTATATATATATTAGTAATTATATATATTTTAATATTTATAATATAGATAATAAATATTTAATATATTATTATAATATTATATATTTTTATATATTTATTTATATAATTTGCATACTCAATTTTATTTTCAATATTTTTTAATATGAAGATGGTGTAAGAAATGATTTTTATTTTTTTATATATAATTTGATAATAATGTGGTTTTAGTTATTATTCTACGTAACCTTTCAACTATTTTTGGATTGTGTATATATAATGGTAGATGAATCAGAGGTAACATAAATTGAGAATATTTTTTTATAATTTTTGTATAAAAAAATACTTTAGTATAATGTAAGTTTATTTTTCTTAACCATTTGATAGTATGCCATTTAAACTTTATAGTTAGGGGGTGGTAAAACGTTTCTCGATAAGGGCAAAATTGTTAATGTAGTTTTGAACCAGTATGTTTATAGAATAAATTGAAAAATAGAAACATAATTAACTATTTAGTAACAGCTGAGTAGGAATAATTTTTTTATTAATACCATATCTTTATATTTCTATCTTTTCATATAGAATCATGTTTCTTCATAAAAGTAAGAGAGTTAATTAGTCCTCTAGATGAAGAATATTGTAAATTCATCGGAGTGACCACGGTGTGGTGTCCCGGCTTGGTTATCTGAGATTCAAACCCAACTCGGCCCTTAATAAATACTCCCAACAATGGCATATGATCTTTCGTTCTTTACCCATAGACTTGAATCTTTTATCTTTCCATATACCGTCTTCCTCAATTGGGTTGCCTGCTTAATTTGTCTCTTACCCATCCAGTACCAATACTTTAAAAATTATTCACGCTAAAAGCAGCTGTTTAATTGACTTCATTTGAGTATGTGGTTTAGTTAATTTATTGCAATGGTATCATTAATGAATTTTTAATTATATTGATTATCTTTATGAGACCCTTTATCCATTATCCCAATTATCTTTGTTTTGCAGACTTTCAGTGTTTTTTGTTAATACATTGAGGTCAGATTTGAATTTAATTATTTTTTTATTATTATTTAGTTAATCTACATATTAAATTATTAATAGAATTTAATAATTACATATTTTAGAAGTTGTTGAACTCGATAAATATTTATGTGTTTATATAATTGTTTTGAGAGTAATGAATCAGAAATTTTTATATTATGGACTATTGAGAGTCGAGATCAGTTTCCTTATCATCCTAGTTTAGCTGAATCACAGGCCGTGTTAGCTGTTGATGGATATGTTTGGGCATTAGCTGATGTTACACCACCATTGTGGTGCTCATAACTTCTTCAACTACCCTCTTACCATACCCACAGGTGTTTGCTGTATTCTTTTGTGTCCTCTTATTTTTTTATCTATTTTTGTTTTGAAGAGTAACTTTTTTACTTTTTTTCGTTTTATTTTTGTCTATTTATATATATAGTATATATATCTATAATAGTATATATATTATATATAGCGTTGGGCGGGGTATATACTATCTATTTATGTTATTATTATAAGGTATATATTTATTATGAGTATATATCTATGTGAGCTTATTGATATGATTTTTTTGTCGTTTAGTTTCCGTTCGTTTTCCCGATTTGATATGTATATAATATATTTGCTTTTCTTTTCTTTCTACCTTTTCTCCTGCCCATTCACAGAATATGGGATTAAAGTTAGTACAATAGGTGCTCGTTTATCTTATGTAATGATCGACGAATAATAAGAATTTATGGTTAAATTATTATCTGTCAGTTCTAGTTAGTACCAGAAATGGATTATACCTGATCACCCGAATTATGTGACAACCCAACGTTTTTCGTCCGGAGAATTACAATTGTGTGAATGAGAAGATGCCCAAGAGATTCTAAATTTTCCTAAATGACCCGAACCCCCCTGTGCAGGGATGTTAACTCTAAATAACCATTAATATTAGGATGTTATCCCGTATACCAGGAAATTTTCTTTGGATGCCTGTATACCGGATGTTACCTATGAGCCGATTTAACTCTTATGTGAAATTAAATGTTACTTTTTTTATTTTTACTTTCAGTGAGGTGCCGATACCTCGATGGTTACCACTGTGATTGGTACCGATACACTTAACTTCGTTGATATTTAACCATAATACGTAAATACTCAAAGTAACTAAAGAAACGATAATCGATGGTTTTTTGTTGGTGCAGCGTGGTTACGGATTAACTCAATATGTGCATTCCCTGATTACAATACAATAACAAGTTTTCATTTTTTAAAGATTTTCAGAGGTTTGGTCGCTGGCCGCGGATTCGAGTTATTTATTTTGATTAAGATGTTAAAATAGTTAAACAGTCTTAATAATTGACAAAGTATAAATATTAATTAAACTTCATTTTATGTTTGTTGTTTATTTATAAAAATTTCCTTATTCACTTTTCATTGTTATAAGTGTGTATTAACAAAGGTATCTAATGGCTTTATTATGTTTTTTACATGATTACAATTTACAAGTAGATTTTTTATACTAGCTTACATAATTATAAAGAATAAAATAATTAATGAGAATTAAGTGCATTAACTATAGGCCCAACATTAAAGTTACATAATAAAAAAAACGCTTATTACTCAAACATGACATTTAATTAAAGTATCCCATTTAAGATATAATATTATCATTCTAATACTCAAATTTTCTAAAAATTCTCATCTCATAATTTGTGCATTGCAAAGTGAGAGCATTAAGCTCACTAGGTAATCTTGGCTGAGAGACTGTTCTCTTTTTTGGGGGTTTACATTTCCTACCTAACCTTACAATTATTAGAATTACGCTTCTTCTTCCTCTTACTGTCATCTTTTGTATGGGAAGGATCGTGCTGATTATTATTTTGCTGCAAGCATCTGATAATTAAGTGAAATACCTTGGCGCCATTTTTCATGCTCACGCATTGAAAGTGATTTCTTTCTGTTATGGCAGCATCTCAGTATTTTCGTAGCATCACTCATCTCCTCTTCACTTAGACTGTCAAACTTGAATTGATACTATGTCTCCTCGATGACTGCCATTCTTCAGTTTTTATCCATGAGATTCCCTTGGTGTGTATAATCTTTATGAATGGTGAAATGCATTATTGCTCTTGGCCATTAACTTACTCAAAGTCTAACCATATCCAAATCCTCATCTTCATGATATAGGTTTATTTTTTTTTGTGAAAAGCCACCATCGCACATCTCTAATCTCAGTCATTTGCATAGATTTATAAGCGAGTCTTCCACTTCTCTCTCTTCTCTCTTTTTTGTTTTTTTATGTATCATATTTTGATGCAACAGCTCCGTCGGTTATATTGTAATTTTAATGCATTTTCCAGAAGTTGGTTTCACCGTTCGGTTACTGTTGCCAATTCTTGTGGGGTTTCAAGCTAGCTCTTAAAGAATTATTTCCTTTATTTTATGAATACCTTTTATTATATTCATGTTTTTATACTGGGCTTAGCTCCACAACTACCGTGAGATTATCTAATCAAGAAGGTAGTGGGTTGTATGAACTTACCTCAAGCAATCCTTTTGATAGCGCAAACTACGACATATTAAGCACAGACGCAGGCTTTATAGTGAGGGAAAATTAAATTGAGGTAGGTGAGTATAACACAAGATGATTGGAAGAGAAAACTTTCACCACTTGCAAAGTGGGATGTAAGTTGGCATGAAATGAAATGAAGTGAAATGAAAAGAAACACTTTAGTAATAGAGAATATGTATCTTAATCATTCCAACCTCAAAAACTCTTCATCCGACATCAGCAACCTTTTGTGCTTACGAGGCCTTCGTAAAGGTCTGGTGGAGTTCGATGTGGATAGTTCCTTCGAAGCACTTGTCCTCTACAGTACTCTATAGATAATATAGGTATAATAATGCATCCAACTCAATTTCTTATGCCTCAAAAACGTGGTTTGAGTTTGGTATTGCAATCATAGTGGAATTCTTGTCACTTGCTTTTAAATTATAAATAGTCTTTTATCGACAGTACACAGGAGCGTGGAATTTTTTGGTAGCATCATGCCGGTATGAAACCAGAGGCTGCTCCGCCCCTCTAACAGTAATAAAATGAGAAGCATTGTATTCTCCATTACAATCTCGGTAGCTATTTATGTATATGGATGGAGTAACTGAGGTAAGAGGAAAAAAAGTTCTCCTCACTCTAAAATAACATGAACCGCCAGTTTACTCTTTGAAGGCCGCCTTAGCACCACTGTTTGAATTTGTAGGTTTGTCAATACATATTTTTTTATTGTGTTTATGTTAAGGCCAAGGATGTTTTACAGTATTTTGTTCATATACCTAGGCATGAGTCAACGTGAGAGAATCCGTCGTGACTTAAAGTAGATTAGTAAAATGAAGTTAAGTGTCTTTAGAGAGAAGATGAGATTTTTTAGAAGTTTGGGTATTTTTTAAAGAATTAAATTCACAAAGCTTGAAGGACGACCCAATCCTGAATAAATATTCTATCTCAGATATCATGCGAAGAATAGAATCTGAAAGATTTATAACGAGGAGCTATCATTCTAGATGTAAAAGGAGCATGAATTAGATATTGATAGTTGAAGAGGAAGGTTCTACGTCTCGACAATATTGAGTGTTGATAGAGTTTAGATGTTGCAGGTTGAGAAGATCATTTGATGAAAAGCATGGAATAAAAGTTAGGAGATAAAATCTAGAAACCTCTGAGGAACACTCACTATTGACAGAAATATAAGTCGTCACATCAACAACAGCAGGCATGAGGCGATTGAAAGAAAGCGGAGACATAAGTAAGCAATAAGAAGAGAGGGAAACCCAAAGGATGGGAAGCTTTCGAGAGCAGTTGACGCGTGCTCAATTACCCGTTCAAAGCATTTGGATATTATTATTGCATAGCGCCACCAACATCAAGTCTTCCCGTTTAGTTCTCAAAGGTCGAATTAACCTTGAAATCTGTTTAAATAGGAAGTATATCTGCCTAGTGTATGATCTCTAGCACCGAGATAGTCCGCCACTGGTAATCAGATAAAGTTGGAAAGAGATTCCGAGTATTAAATATATATAAGTAAAGTTGGAGAGTGAGATAGGGTTTCGAATAGATCTTAAGAAAATACAAGAGAGAGCTTATAAGTGCTGAATATTAGTTAGAAGGATCAGTATGCAGCATATCATTTTTATCGGCGGGAATATGGTTTGTGTACATTAGCGCGGCTTCCTATTTACACTTAGGGTAAAAGTGCTATGTATTGATGGTATACAATAGAGAGATTTATTAGGCTTACACGCAGGGGTGGGGTCAAGCCACGGAACGTACATCTTTGTCCTGCAGAAAACGTCGGAAGTGATGGGAATGCCATCCGTGGTGCCACTCTCGTGTCCTGATTCTATAACGTATCTAGATTTCTGATCGTGAGCTTATCATATGCACTCCGATGCAAGGATGAAAGGTACAGAATAGGCATTTATTTGGGGGACTATCGTGAGCAGGAGATAGGTAGGAGGAAGAGGTATATGTCACCAGACTCAGTTCCGTATTGTGTTTGAGAATTTGAAGAGGAGTAAATTTATGTATGATGCCTTTATTAGAGATGATGTGCCTTTCAGTTGAGTAGTTTTAACAACAACATCAGAGTCAGAATTTAATATTATGGAGAAACTGAATGTATTTACAGATGTTTTATGAGATATGTTTTAATTTGGCTAATAAGAGGTCTCATGAGGAGGATTGTGTCTAGTAGTGCAGGAACCCAAGGACGAGTCTAGTCATTTTCGTTTTATAGTAGAAAGTCTCAACTATTTCGCTACGGTCGTAGAGGATTAATCCCTGGCAATGATTTCTTAAGCTGATATGAAAATAATTGGCAATTAGTAATTACGTGTGAGTAACTTGAGTAATTTTTCCACACCCAGATTAGATCGATTGTCTCAATCAGCCAATAGTCAATATTGTCAGGGTCGGAATCGGAAGCATCCTATCGTAAGACCATGGGATTTGTTGCCAGTGTGGAGTAAAAGACTGTTATTGCGCCAACGGACATGGAATGAAGCCTTTGCTGCATTCACTATGTTAAACAATGTGTAATGCGAGGTTCCACTTGTTATCGGTCATGAAATCTGTGCATATGGCGGTGTTAAAGAGTCAAATGGGCCGAGTGGGCACTTTCAAATCTATTCATAGCGTAGATAGCCAGGATACGCCAGAGTCTATGTCCCCCATATCGGGCCTGATCATTATAGGTTGCACAGAACAGATCGCATAGGTGCAGGATGGAGATGTTGTAAAGTATAATATTAATTATATAGAATTTTAAAGTGGATTTATAAGGTTGTTGTCATGATCTTACGATAGGAGCGGATAAGTGTGTTTGTACGGAGCTTCGTAAGAAGGGGATAGGACTATGTTCGTTGTTAAACATTGTGTGTTTGTGTGGTTATGTTTAGGGTTGTGACGGTTGGTGGAGTTGGCTTTGTTTTGTTTGATGGTGTTCTTGAGTTTGTGGGTGGGTTCTTTTTGGATGATTCGTTTGGTGTGGTGATTTTGTGGCGTATTTAGGTCAATCGCATGTTGGTGGTCAGGAGATATCGTATAGGTGACGACTTTTTCGCCGGTATATGTAGTGTATTTTACGCTTATTTGGGAATTCTGAGTGCTCTCAGGAGATTCTTCGTTTCGAGTTGAATACTTAATATGTATCGGCTTTTCCTCCCCACCTAAATCATTTGTGCCGATGAGGCACCTCTCAACAAGTTCGGCTTCTGATGTATGCTATTGGATAATTAACCCCTACATAAGTTAAGTGAGGAGCGTTCTGAGTATTTTGGTAGAGTTGAGAAGAGTTATAACAGTCTGTGTGATTGAGTAGTCAAGTCTCAATCAAGAGATAATTGGTCATGAAGGAGAATCTGTTTACTTGTGTAGTTGTGAGAGAAACAGCTTTGAGCAGATTGAGGCATACAGAAGCTAGTCTGTGAGTTTTACGAACGTTAAGTAAAATATTTTTATAAGCTTCACATTGATAGACTCACTTCGAAGTATGACGATCTCGATGAGTTGGTCGAGACGTGTGTTATAGTCGATATGTTAATTTAACATAGGGGCAAAATACTCCACCTCTTCAAGAACGGTAAGAAGTTATGTTAACAATAAGATAGTTGGTATATAGGTGAAACAGAGATGAAGTGAATGGAATTCTGTAAAGCCATTTCTGCGGTCTCGAGGACATATGAGGCATTAAAATAGATTAGGTGTAGAGTTTGAGAGGTTGAAGGTTTAGGAGCAAAGTTGCCTATGAGATTCGTTGCCAGAGTTAGTATGCAACGCCATTGATGTGTTTTAGAAGTCAAAAGAGAAGCCACGCCGTTGTTATTTAAATATAAACATGATCCTATAACACGTCTCGGAGAATCTCGAATCTCCTAATATCTTCGATGTTCTGTGGCTTAGATTTTCATGCCTTTTTTTAGTGTTTGGTTATAAACAATTATTTCTTATGCTTTCATATTTATATTATTTTCCTAACAGAACGGATTTTCATGCCTTTTTGATTACCTTTGTCTGTGAGTTACATATCGATCGGTGAGAGCGTGTTATGTAGTTCATTCTCATGCCAAATAATACTGATGGATGTCGTTCTCATTTAAGTCTGGATTCAATGTACCACAAATATTCTGATTATTTGTTTGGGTTACCTGCTTCGGATCGACTGTTTGAGGGTGTCGGATAGGAAGCCGAATCATTTTAGTAGGTTTTCTCTGATGCACGATTTGCGTGTGAGCTGCCTATACGTTGATTAGAGTTTAATGTTTGCTACACTACATTCCGATTTTGTCCTCAGAAACCTTATTTCGTTGATACGCTGACTCGCGCTTTTACCTCGATGTTGTACCACAGTTCCTTCTTTTCTCTTTAATTAATAAATTACTACCCAAATCCATACATATCTCTTATTAAATCTTGACAACAACCTTTTATTACCATTTTAAAATCTTCAACTCTTCTCTTCCAATTTCTCTCCATAAATTTTGTCATGGATTTTGTATCTTGCTGATCATGGGCCGATTTCCGGCAAATTGGCTCAAACGTACTTCTACCCCAAAACTATAATTTTGTAAAGTGGCTCTGCTTTGATTCTCTTAAGAACCTTCAAGATTCTTGCTCGATTTAAATGTATTCGTGTTAACTGTAATGTTATAATGGTATTGAGCACGTGTTTCATTCACTTCTCTGAGACTTATAAATCTGTTTTTTTCTTATTCCCTCTAATAATCTATGGTATTTCCTGATCGTGCTTTGTATCCTCCTGACCTATTCATTTCTATGAGACAATAGCTTTATTTTCGTGATGTGTTGGTGTAAATATATTATCTCGTTTCCTATTCACTCTTGCCAATTTTTTCAACTTCATGCTAGTATTTAAATATCATTCAGGTATACTCTTCTACTGTAGCTAAAGTTGGTATTTCATTAAACTGAAAATTGCATGCTGACCTTCCTTGGTTTCTTCCTACTGACAAAACCTCTCTTGCTCTCTGCTCCAGATAAAATCATCATTCTTTCTAACATACATAATCTTAGTAAATTGCATCATTTCGGTCCTTTATTCTCTTTTGATTTCTAATTTGAATATACTTCCATACTGAAAAGGCCAATTTCATCTGCCTCCCTTTTACATTCATGGTATCCTCTCTTTATATTATTTCTCTTCTTAATTCATTACCTCATGTATGTTACATGTTAACATGTATCCTTATTTCCTCTCTTTGTTCTTCTCTTTGGAATTCTGTCTGGGGTTACCTATGCACTTTATTTATCCTGTTCATTTTTCATACACTTTGAGTTTCATTGCATCGAGCTACCTGTAAATATCTTTTTTTTATGAATCGTTAGGAAGCTCAGGTGTGTCCCGGATGTGGCATTTTCCTTCCTCCGTTAGTTTTGTAGGAAGTTGTAACTCCTGTTTGCTGACCCTCACCCCTCGTGTTCAACTATTATTCATCATATATGCCTTCTAAGTTTACGTAGCATCTTTCCGTCCTGACTAGTTGTTTGGTAAGCTCTTGCGCATTATGTCTCTATTAGCGCGTATGTCCGCTGAGAAAGAAGATGTTGAGTTTGTCTTCTGTTGAGTAGTACTCATTCTTATATCTATAGGTGCCCTTAGTAGGTTGTTTTTATGAGCATCATCAGCGTGTGTGGTGATTTTTTTTTCCGTAAGAATTCTTGTGATGAGAGCCTGTCTTATGTGCTCAACTCTCATTCTATTGCCTAGTATTTATATCATTGCTAGGTGGAATCTAATGGCCTTTCTTCGCCTTCGTTCTTTGTTTGGAGTTATTGGAGATCCATGTTGCGTTCTTTTCGGTAGTGTGCATAGGAGGTAGGGTTGCGTGACTGTGGCGGAAGTTATAGTCGTTTCCTATTTGTTGTGTAGAATCGAGATTTAATGTTTGTTTTCTCTGCTCCTTTAGTTAAGCGTAGCGTAGAGTATCTGTGTTGTGGTGGCGTTTCTGACAAATCCAAAGCCATGTTGTATTCCGGGTGGGGAGGGTAGTGGCACAGTTTGCGGGGGTTCAGCTTGCTCTGCCTAAGCTCCCTCACTTGGGAATTAATCTTCTTTCTCTTTGTTTTACTGTAATTTCTAAGCGTATTCTTACGCCGCAACGGCGCACCATGATGCTGGCTGGTGTTGTTGATCCGACGTAGCGGTATGGTGCGGCTTGTTATTCTGTTCAATACGTGAATATGTTGTTTTCCTGCCGTGCCAGTCGAGGGGTGTCTGTTAAGTTCTTTTTGGCCTACATGTTATTCTCTGTAGCTTGTTCATATCGTAAATTGTTGAGATTTTTACTTCTTTCACCTGCAACATCTATACTCTTATATCTACACTATTATAGTCGATGACTTTTGACACTTCATTCTACTTCAACTTCATATTCAAATTCTGCTCCCTCTTTTATCTTATCTAGATAATTTAGCCCTCGTCTTTAATCTTTCTCGATTTCTATTTTGCTTCGCTGATCGTGGGATAGATTCGGTGGTTATGTGGGTATCGGTCCAAGCTTTTTGTTCGAATATTTAATCTTATAAATATCTTCGCTAAATTACTTTCTTAAAAAAATCATATCCAGCGTCTAACTACTTAATCTTTTTCTATTCTCTTTTCGATCTGGTCGCTTCGGTCTGCGTCCTGCTTTCGTTTTGACTATATGATGAACATCGCTGTGGGCGCGTTTAACATTATAGAAGTTCAGAAAAAAAGTTAATTAGTGAAAAACCCTGACGAGATTATTATTCTAGAGTGGTTTTGGGTGTTGAGGCAGGTCGCGTCAAAGTAAAGCGTGGGGTCTTTTTTTCTGTTAGATTGTTCTATGATGAGACTGTTTTGAGCTCTTTGCTTTCGTTATCTTCGCACCAGATATATTCCGAGAGGTGGGTGCGGCGATTTCCGGCCCATGTCGGCGAAATGGTGGGGAGAATGACTGAACTCTTCATATAATCATGTTATTAGGGGGTGATTAGCTGAGAATTGATTGTGGAGCTCGTGAGTTTGTTCATCCGGCTTTTGTTTTGATGAGAGTCGAGTCTATAGAGGCCAAGAAGACTATATTTATTTGTCCGTGATTGTATACTGCGTGTTTCTTTTCAGTGATGTTCACTTGACTCCTTCTTGGTATATAATGTGTCGGGTCTGTCAGTTCGGATCGTATGTTTGTGTTGGGTTGCGTTAAATGTCTAGGTGTCTTGTTATTCCCTTTTTTTTCTATTAGGTGGGACTTGTTATGAGAGCATACTTTGCGTCGAGGTACACTATCCGACTCTCGTACCCCTTATCTCACCTTTACCTGACTGCGTGCCTCGTTTAGCACAAGTTGGGTGATCTGTGTCTGGGTCACATTGAATTTTTATCTGTTGTATTTGTGTTTAGATAATCTACGCAGACTGTGTTACTTCTGCAGGTGTCGTTTCTTGTTCTTTTTCTCTGCCACCTCTCGTGTGGGTATATGTGCTCATGAGTCGTCTTTCATCGTAAAGGTTCGTCTTATTCACTTAATTTTAATATTTCTCTCTCGCGACTTTTCATTTAAGTTTTCCTTGCGTCTTTTGCTTATCTAGTGTTTTGTAATTTTTGTCTGTCTAGGTTGGATATTATATTGTACGGAGGGCGAGTCAACGAGCCGCACTCTTGGAAGGTAGGTTCTGCGCGGTGAACTCGGGCGGGTGTCGTTGGGGAGTGTTGGGTTTTTTTTTTTGAGTGCACATTACTTGTGATTAAAAAAATAAATATTTAAGAGAAATAGGTATTTTTCTAATAAGGAATTCCTGGAAGGGCTAGTTCTTTGAGGAGACTCCGGCCACGCGATAAGGGTATATGGCGAATCCTCGACGGGTGGTTGACGAACGCTCCACCTGTCTGTAAGCGAGTGAGTAAGAATAAGTCAGAAGCCGGTAGAAGTGAGTCTTTTTCTACAATCTTTGACAACGATAAAAAAATTAAATGTGAACAATAGAAAACGAGTTGGAGAAGATATAGAATGTGAATCCGCTATTCCTTGAGATGCTCGGAGTACAACTCCCTGGATGGAGAGGGCAATTGTGTTTACATTTCGGACTTATATTAGTTTTCAGTTGAACGATGGTTTGTGGGCTTTGTCATGCAAAGTAAATCTCTTTTTTTACCTGAATATAGAGTGGTAGTTCTGGATTATTGATACTGTCTGAGAAGCTTTGAAGTAAGTGAATCGATGAGGGGCCGGCCGAGGAAATTCTGGGCATTCACTGTGCAAAGGGTTGTTGTGAATCGACACCAGGGAAATATTATCTTTTCAGTGGGGTTAAAGATTATCTTGAATGAAGACAGTCATCGAGTGTTGTATTGCAGAATGAGAAGTATCACCAGTTTATTTGTTGCGAGTGACATGGGAACGAGTGAAGGTAGACGTGAGGCTCTGACTGAGGGAAACGATATACTGCTGTCCAATTACAGAAAATGTGTTTAGAGAGTCCTTTTTTTTCTACTTGCTGGGTTTTTGATGCATGAATAATGAGGTGCGCCAGGATTTATCTACTTAATTATCAGTGGTGTCGTTGCATCAATGTAATTACTCGAGCACCTCGCTAAGTCAGGATCGGATGGAGATGGGTCGTCGGTCGGTCAGATGAGAGGCGATGATTTTTTAGTTTATAGTTTTGTTTTTAAATGTATATATTTTGTGTGTGTAAGTGTGAATGTTTTGTAGAGACATCCCTCATAGGATAAGTGAATCTTTACGTTTCTTTGCCCAGGTATACCTTAGTGAAGAGCTATATGTTATGCAATCTGCACAAGTTGGTGAGTAATGATTTTTGAATTTGTAGTATGTTGAATTGGTTATTATCTAGTCTTAAAAGGTGTAGTATTTATATTATTGTCTATTGTTTTGTATTTTCTTGTTTTAGACCTTTCATTCCGTTTTTTATTTAACTTTTCGGTCTGGTTATTAGATTTGAGGGTCGTCTTCTGACTGGTTCCCATTTCAGTTTTTATGTCTTTAATGGTCTGTAGCGAGTTGTAATAAGAATCTTCTGTTTTTTGAATTTAATATCTTTTATGTTAAAAATTGATATAAAGATAGAGTAAATAAATATTTTTTAGATTATTCTTTTACTTTGTGAAATAGAAATGGAAATATTTTTTAAATTAAAGACTATCAAACATAAGGATAAAGATATTTAATAATTAATGTATGTTCTGCAGATATTATTCTCTTGCAACGATTGTTTTGGTTTGGACTATTTTGAAAATCTTATATAATGAATATGAAACTTTATACTTGGCGCTACAACCAAATAGTGTAGAAAAAATGTACTTATGTATGTTTGTAGCAGGTGGTAAGTGCAATTTCTGATTGTTTGTTCCCTAGCAGTGCAACAAATGTATCTTTCTTATATTATTTATTTTAGATTGTATTTTTTAGGATATTCAGAGTTTAGATAACGTTGACTTCGTTTCTGGTTGGTCAGTTCAGTATAGCTGCCTTATATATTTGATTCTGGTTCGGGTATTCTCTTTTGTATCTTGTGTATACGCACCTAAAATTAACAAATAGAGTACGGTTTACTCGGGTTATCTGGGGGGTGGATCGGTTCGACTTCTTTCGCTGTTTATTCGATGGGTTACATCCGCTTTATTATTAATTGGTTAATAGTTGGGATTACAGTGGGGAGCGTGCTGTTTAAGGCTTTGGCTTTCTTTTTCGGTATTTCTGTTGTCATGTTCTCCTACTGTCTTGTTTTCTGTATTTCCGATGCTTGTTTTACAGCACCTTATCTCCCCAATCTGGTTGGGGGCGAATCAGACAGGAACTGTGTGAAGATAGAGATAACGGATGAAAGTACTGATAGTATTATCCCTGCTATTATTAGGTATAATATTTATTGTGTATTTTATTAGTATATTTTTGTTTATATATATTATTGATATAATATATATAGTATATATATAGGAGATTAGTTATAGGGTATAGTAGTAGGTAGGTTGGTCGATTACAGCTGGTTATTCACGAATATTATTATATTACTTGATATGCAAATTAAAAAGAAGAAGAATTTACATTACAAAAATTAGATGAACGATGGAGTTATAGAATTATGCGAAGCAAAGATCACAACTCGTTTTGTCTGTTTTTTAAGTATGTGGTTAAGTATTGTGAGAGTTGGAGCTTACCAATCATTATGCTTTGTTTGTTTTTCTTTCTGATACACAGCTTAGATGTGTCTCCAATACCTATAATCCAAATGCAAACAAGCTAGTAACACGGTCCTTTTGAATTCAGCTAAAACTAGTTATGAATAACGGGATGAATATCTTGAGTCTCGAACTTTCTATCGTTAGTTCACATTAATAACATACTGATATTCTTGTTGATATTACTAATCTCTATCTATCACTTGATAATTATATTCAACCAGTACCTAATTAGAGTGGAATATAAAAATATTGAAGAGTCTTGGGGATTAATCTATACATATTTTTAAGAGTTATGGATTGTCTAGCCTCATTGCTATATTGTTACATGGTTGATATTAAATATGCTAAACTAAATGATAATATTTTTTAAAATTTTTATTGTAAGGACCAACTTGCCTATTTGGTTATTTTTACCTTTTATATATAAAGGCACTCTATATACCATTGAGTAATATCTATTTGAGTGCGTTTTCATATCTATTTTTTGTATGTTTTTCTTTGGCTGAGGTAAGTATGCTAATTAGACAAGCTAATATATATCTCCAGTGTATGTAAGACGGATTATGAATGTAATGATATTCATTGTTTGTTAAGGTCTTAAACTAAGGATAAGTAAATTTTTAGTGGAACTTGTATTTTTTAATGATTTTTTTAAGACTTTATTATTTGCTTATTATTTACACCTATTCGCTTAAATAAAACTTAATACTTCATTATAGAGAACTAGAGAACATCTCATCTACTTTTCGATATGTAACTTATTTCCATTGAGGATTGATTTGTATAAACATTAGTGGTTTAGTTCTAATATGTTAATCTCCATGCCCTATCACTAATTTGTATTGTTGTTCTCTTTTTCTACGCGGTTTATCCAGATATAATAATACTTACTTTCATTTTATGTCAACATCATATTTTTTGCCATCGTTCATTATCGACAATTATCGTTTCACCAACGCGGAAGCCAATAAATTTCATAAAGTTCTTCTGCTTCTATATCTTAATTAAAATGATATTCTAAATATTTTCTTCAAATGTAAAAATAAATTTATTTTTTATGATTCATATGTTACTTTCATAATGCTCATTCATATAATAGTTTTTTTGCTTTATTTTACTATATACCATCAAATTATAATAAATAAAAATTCATTTTTCCTCAGTAACAATCTTTCCTATAATGTCAACATTACATTCCTTTTTACAATATATATTTTATATATATTATTATTTATTATTTATTATTTATATTTATACTATACTATTTTTTATTAATATTTAAGTCAGCTTATTTTTCTATATTATATTATTGTTTTACCTATTTATTATTTATAATTAGCTTTTCTATAACTTTTAAGTTTATTGATTTAGTTATAATTTATTTCTATATTTTTGCACGTATATTATTTTCTCATAGTTTATATTTATTATTACCTTTAGCAATATTTATTTTGTAGTTATAATTTTTTATAGTTGTGATACTAGAAGTACTACCATATTTTTTTAAAACCTCTACTCATCTATCCATATTTTATATAATTTATTTATTTATATTGGTTAAGATTTATAAATATGTTTAGGGACACCAAGCTGATCGGCTATTAGATTTTATATTATTTTTACTTTAATGTTTATATATATAGTGAGAATAGTCCTATCTCCATACTAATAATATTATATTATATATTATATAATGAGTTATAAATATTCAGGTTAACTACTCTTACTATTATTATCTTATTTTCTATTATATTTTTGGCGATTTATTCTATAATATTTATATTAATTGGTAATTTTTTTTTAAAAAAAACCACTTTTTGATAATTGTTTTGTTCTTTAAAAAAAAAAAAACGACCGATTCATTTTTTTTAATACCATAGTGATATTTATCCTTTTTTGTTTTTTTTTTAAAATTTACCTTTTTTATAGGGATTTAGAGCAGAAGAGTTTAAATTTAATACGGTTTTTTGTAGTAATACCTATAACTCCCTGCTAGGTCACTAATATTGACTTATTAATACGTAATTTTTAATATACTAGGTGTTATATTATATAATTATATTATAATATATTATATATTTATAATATATATATATATAATATATAATTTATATTAACTATTATTATATATTTATATTATATAATAAATATATTATTATATTTATATTTATATATTATATACGTATATATATAATATAATTTTTTATACTCGATTATATATATTATTAGGTATTAATATATATATTTATTATATTCATTTATACTATATTTATTTTTTTTATAATATATTTATATTATATATATATAATATTTAAATTATTTTATATATATAATTTATTAATTACTTTATATATTATATTTTGATATTATATATATTATATATATATAACCCGTTATAATTTATATAATTCAATTTTAAATATATCATTTTTTGATATTATACTATATTATCATTATAATTTTTTTTATATAGTAATATATTATTATATTATTTTATTTATTTATATATTATTAATTATAATATATATATTTATATATTATATTATATATATATTGATCAAAAATTGATATATCAATGGTATTTATTTTTATTTTTAATACAAGAGTTGTTTTGGTTTTTATTTTTATATTTTGGTGTCAAGAGATAAGAGGTTAATGGTTTAGGTAAAGGTTGATGTATTTTCTTAGTGAGGTGATGATTATTGTGTTGTAATGAATATACTTTTCTTTTATTAAACTACAAAGAGTTATACCTATATAGTATTTAATAGTACTATTTACTAGTAGATTTTGTTATGGTTAGTAGATCTGGTAATATTATTCAGAATTATAATAGCGATGATGTAGTTTGTGTGTGTGTTTGAAGAAAGGATGAATGCTTAGTAGTATCTGATGTTGTAAATCAGTTAGGGTGGTTTAGAAGGTTTGGTATCTTGATGGCTCATTAAATTTTTTATTAGAGATTAAGTATTGAGACTTGGATGGTGATAGGTAGTGGATATCAGGCAGAGAGGGGTTAAGGAAATAAGGAAGTATTAGAGAATTTTTATGTGTGAATGAGACGAACGTAGTAGTCTGGAGGGTAATATTGGTGATTAATGGTATTGAGAGGAAGGCTCGCATATTATATGTTATAAATTCTAGTTGAGCATTTGAAATCCAAAAGTTGAAAACTGATTAAATTAAATCTTGAGAAGTCATATGTCACTCAGTGCTAAATGACAGTCATCGTGGGTAATCCCTAATGAGTTATTAGAAGTAAAAGAATATATATATCATGTGAGGTTGGGTGGAACTGAAACTGTTGATGCGAAGCGGTGGGTTAAAGGAATAAGAAAATAGGTCTTAAGCGAGGGTTTTTAGATGGTTTTGAATTTCATAAAAAATGCAAATGACTTGAGAGTCTTCGAAAAGTAGGAGAGATTGCTTGGAACTTTTATATACAGGAGGTAAAGATGGAGGAGACTATAAAGAAGTGCATACGAATGAGAGATAAAGAAAGGGTGTAGATTTATATTGGAGAGTGAGGATGTTAGATATGAATGGGACATACAAGGAATAGTTGGAAGTCTTCTGGGTAGAGTGTGTGAATGGTGCCATAAAAGGTAAAGAATTATCATAAATGAAGTGGAAACCTGCTGTTGAATAATTGTAATGAGGGATGGTTTTGATTGATGAAAATGGATGTGAAGTGGAGGTGGTGATCATAGAGAACACACTTTTGAATAAATTTCTGGATATTATTTATTGGAGGAAGTTTAAACCTAAAATTGGTGAGATAGGACTGCTTTGTAGTGTTGTGATTGGGTACATATAATGATATATGAGTTTTTGGATGATGGTTAGATTAGCAAAAGAGTAGTGACAGTTCATGGTGTTGGTAGAGTGAGGAAAGTGTAGGTATACGAGATTGGAGAAATCATGCTATTGGATATATAAATGACAAATTGATCTGTGCAATAGATGGTGAGTTGATTGCGATCATTGAAGTGTGTTTAAGTAAGAGGCGTGTTTATTGTGTGGAGTGCGTATTAGTTTCGTGAGGATTGTGTAGGGATGTTTGAGAGCATTCAGTAGATTGGCAGTACCCTTATAGTATATATTGTTACCACCGGAATTATAAAAGGGAACTGCTAGAGAATTAAGGGTATTTAGGTTATGTGCAGTGTCTTGTTTAAGGGGTTATTAGAGTTGATGGTTGTTTGGTATATAAGTGTGTGTTGTTTCGAGAAGAAGCGAGTTTACTGTCTCTACAGTAGGATCCGAGAGCCTGATGCGCATGGTGGTGTTAAGAAGCATAGTATGCGGTTAGGAGTAGTTAGAGGTTAGTATTATGTACAATAACTTATCATTGATAAGCAATCAATATGAGTTGAGTAAAATTGCCAGAAAGTAAGAATATTGTTATTAGGTTTTATCTGGCATTTGCTAACAGGAATGTAATGGATATTTATATGTTGAGATTAGGTTAAGTATGCTTTCGTTTGTGTATGCATTATGTAGTGTGATAGTTGGACCGTTATATAGTGTGGTGATGTTATTGGCTTTCTGAGATTGAAAATTTCAAAAGTAGTATGGTATCGATCATGAGATTTGGTGTTGATCATAAGATATATGGTTGTGTCATAGTATGGTTTGATCATAGATTATGGTTGTGATCTATGAGATGTTATAATAGCGCGTGCGTGATTGTGGATGCTTAGTGGGTGTTTATTCTGTAGGTGTTTATGTCTCCTTGGGTTATTCAATTTGTATATGGATGGGTATGAAAGAATTGAAGGGTGTGTGGCGCTGAGCTTCCAGGAAATTGTGTCGTTTTTGTGTTAGAGATGTATTGTTGAGACTAACGTGATTTTTTGTTAGGGTTTCTTGGCCTATTTCCATTTAATTTATTCGTGGTTCATCGGTTGCGGCTATAATTGATTTGTTTGTGTTTTGTGTTTGTGTTCCGAGCTGAGATCTGAAGAGTTGTTGTAGGTAGTGTGTATATTGTTTATGAGAGTTGGGGTCCAGTCTATATTTTTTGTATATTATGTGTGTAAATGAGGAGTCGTTTTGAATAGTTAAACATAGATAAGAAGTAACTAAGGTTATGGTTTTGTTGTTAGTGCGAGAAGTACTTATGTCCTCTCTGAGCGGGTTTAAGAATTGATGTCTTCTGAGTATTGCTGTGTTTTGAAGGTGCATAGCATTTTGTGGTAGACCCGAATAACATGGTTGTTTGTTCTGTGAGGCTGTGTTTTAAACAGACATTAGCAGGGTGATTGTTGTTTTTTATGATGAACGATTCTATGATTTGATCATAGATTTGTGTTTGATCATAGATCATAGTTTGAATAGTTGTTTCTGTGTTTTTCTCTATTGTGCTAATCGAATATCTGTTTTGGAATATTAAAGTTATAGGACACCTTGCCACATAATTATATAGGTCTTACATTAATTATATTTCTATACGTTGTTATGTTAATGTTTATTATTAGTATGTTGAGACTATAGTCATATAAATTAAATTATAAGTATCTTAATATATTAATATAATGTATTTAGATGGACAATCTTAAGTGGGTGTTAGGTTTGAGTGTATTAGAGTAGAATTTGATAAAATGAGGATATGAACATAATTATGATGAACTTTGATGTGGTTGAATATAAGGTTGCGAAGGATGGAAAAATCTCTAAAACAACTTAAGGAAACTTTTTTTTCCGGTATTTTTGAGTTTTTGGAAATGAATTTTTTATTTTTATGAATTGATAGTCGGTTTTTTAACATAGTTTAATTAGTGGGAGTGTTTTATGAAATAACGATCGGGTCTGGGAGATCGAAATGATAAAAAGGATGTAGTCTATGTAAATACGAATGGTCTAAGGTAGTAGAAATGTTAAAGTTTTGCTAGTAGGCTCTGAGTAATAAATATGGCATGTAATAAGATTGAGTAAATGGTTCGTTGGTTTGTTGATGGGATATGGTTATTGTAGCTAGGTCATGAGCCAAAAAAATATCATATTATCGAATTCAATGTCAAGAAAATATTGGCTTCGTATTATTTATATCGATATTTTATTTTGATGCGATATTTTCTTTTATGGCTAAATTATCAATAATTTCTTATGATATTTTTTTACTTAATATATCGAAAGCCGATATTCTTTTCTAAAAAAATATTTTATTTTTTATATAGGCTGAAAATAAAATGAAATATCTTATCCCCTTCTCCTGACACCCTGAAGTGATAAGTAGTTATTGAAACTCTTTTTTTCTCCCTCTCAAATTATCTATACCTTCGTCTCTCTATTAATATTCCGTTGTATAATAATTATAATTCCGATAATAAATATTTGTGTTTTTATGTTTTTTTGTCTGTTGTGTTTCTAGATTTTCTGATCTTTTCGGATAAACCAATAATATAGAATGATTAGAGGTGGGTAATTCCGATCATTGGCACATTTTTACCACATTAGTCAAAATTTGTTTTCTGATGATATTTCACTAAATTCACTATTTCAGTTATTCTATAGAGCATTTCCGTAAATATGCGAGCCAATAGAGAATTTTATGATATTATAAGTTTAAAAAGCTTCCTGCTAGTTTTATGTCAGCAATTGATAATTATCATACTGTAAAGTCGATTCGTACTAGATTCAGTCATGATCGTCATTAAGATTATTTTTTTTATCGAATAAGAGTCTTCTGAAAACAGATTGTCCTTAAAATGTAGAGATTCTAGTGGTATTGGACCATAATTTTGGAATATTGAATTTCGTTAGTCTTTAGGGTGCATTAGTATGAAATGACGATTCCTTTTTTGTCGATAATATATTTTAAATTCGATTATTCTTAATAAATCTTTGTTAAAATTTTTTTTTTATTTATTAAATTTTGATTTATTTTATTGGGTGATATTTTTTATTATTATGATATATATATATGATTAGATTTTATTTAGTGATATTTTTATTATTAGTGTTATGGTATTTAATGTTATTCTCTTTTAGTGTGAGTCCGTGTTAATTTCTTCCATAAATATTTTAGCTTTGAAAAGTAGCATAAAATATGTATAATAAAAGGGGTTGGAGACAGTAAATTTATTATAAATGATTACAGTAAACATTAAAAAAAATAGCTATCATAGTTTTATTTTCCTCGCTCTTCAATCAACTCACAATTTCACTCAATTATTAGTTTTATTTTCTATTGACGTTAATAGACTTGGCTTGGTCTCGACTTTTCGGTAGACTTGGAGCTTGTTATCTCTGTTTACGTGTTTTGTGAGGCTACTGTGAGATGTTGTTTCTGATGTGTCAGAGTGGTTCGATGAGAGATTTATGCTCAATTCCAGAAATAGTCTAATAGCCGATTCAATTTATGTTACTACCTGAGTGGTGACAGTAACATAGTACCTGGATGATATTGTTTATTGTGTTGTGTCTGTGTATATTTATTGAAGTTGGGAGTTCCACTAAAAGAAATTCTATATTCATCTAAGTTTTGTGCGATTGATCGTGATTGTTTCGATTACTTAAATATGGCATTTAATAAATTAGATAAATATTGATTATTATCTTTATTATGACTAAGAATTTCTAGTATTGGGGTGACAATGCACTACAGCAAATTTCTTATTATAAAGATATCAAAGCTATCTGCATCCAGGATATGTTTTGACATCTTCTAATAATATATTCTATTTGGTTTATTTTGTACTTTTAATTTTATTAGATTAGATTTTACTTGAATCCAGACTTTTCCAGATTGTTTCTGTTGCAAGTTTATTCGAGTTGATGTCTACCATCCAGATTAACTAGGCTAAAATACCAATGTTAGAAGTTAATTATTTAGCCATCTAGTTAATTTTTTTAAATAATAAATGTCATTTTGAAATTCTCTTTAATCTATTATAATAACTTTATATATTCGCATTTTTCTATTTTTTATATTACGAAAAAAATATATAAATTTTGAGTTTTATGAATTATTGCTTTAATTTATCTAGATGAATTTTGAAATCGTCAGAGTTTTCTTTTCTATCTTAGTATTTAGTTCATCTTCGTTCCACATTAGATAGTCTTTTGTTTGATAACGCAACACGCATTTTTCCTCAAGATTCAACTCAACCTTACTCTAGCACATACTCAGTTATTCAACTTCTCATTAGTTGAAAACATGAAATATTGTTGGTTTTAAGTCGGTTTGGTGAAAGAACGTAAGATCCCTTTTCCTATTATTCATAATCTTTACTTGTAATATTCATCTTAATATTGTCATTGTTGATCTATTTATTATTTATTAAGTCTCTCTCGTCTCTTTTCTCTCTCTACTATCTTCTTCTCCACTTCTCTTTCTCGTTTTTCTTCTCTCTCCTCTTTTCTCTCTTTCTTTCTCTCTCTCTCTATATTATTACATATATAATACTAATATGTATTATAATATTATTTTTAGAATAGTTATATTACTTTAATTAGTCTTAAATATAGTTATTAACAAATTAACCCATTATAGTAATTATTTATATTATATTAATACTTATTATTATATTATATTTTATTTTTATATATATATAATATTAATTATTAATGGACATAATTAGTGATTATTTCTTAATCGGCCACATCGAACGGTATGATGTATTTCGATAAAATTTATATTATTATATAATATTAATAAATTTATATTATTTATTTAATTATATTATAAAAATTATATATATTATATTATATATATATGATATTATTATATTTATTATTATTAATTTATTATTATTTAATTCTTCTCCCAACCCCAAATATTCGGTTTTATATGAAATAGTTTTATGGAGAATCCATTTCAAATATGTAGTCCACTCTAAACGTTAATACCTGTAGAGAATACCTTGACAACCTAGCCAGCTATTGTTAAGAAAGCAAAAAAAATCTGTTATAAATGAATGTGTTGATAGTTGTAAAATAAATAATATATCATTACGATAGCTCCTCAGTTAACAACGTAAGTTATTATCTTTTGAGTTTTGTGTAGTCTTAAGTTACTTGTACCTTCTTTATCATAACCCATATAAGGTTTCCCCAGTCGCATTCCAAAAAATGGAGTCATATTAGTTCAAGTCGTACCCGTCTGGTGTTTTTTAACTATGTAACGTCGCCCCATAATCTGTGAGTCTAATTTGACTATTAATTTACTGTATATACAATATTTTTCGAAACCATGAAGTAATGATATTACCTTTAACATAGTTGAATATTTTTGGTTTGTGTGTGTATAGTATGATGTATAATAGGAAATTACATGCAGGTATTTTTCCCTATTCTAACATTGTATAATATCTATCATTTTTATATTTTTTGTATTTTTAATATTATTTTTTATATTTAATTTTATATTTTTTTATACATAGTATATATTAGTTATTTTATTAATATTTATGTTATTTTGAATATATAGTCTAATTCAATATAAGGTAATAGTATTTTAGTTAGTCATATTTATGAACGAGTTCAGATTTTATGCCGAACTCAAATCCAAGTTCAAATTATTGAATGTGAGCATTAGTATATTATATACTTCCTAATATACTTCGATTGTATACGTTAAGTTTTACTCGTTATATATTTTTCTCTTGTCCGATAATAATTCGAATTTGTGCTTATCGTGCATATTATCTTTTAATGTAATATCATATAACTCTTATGTTGTGATCGTGGATATCTATTTAGTACTCTGGTCTATCCCTTTTTCATTGTGAAGTTATTTCCCCACCTTGTTTTTTGACGTCACAGGGATGAAACTCCTTTTTTTATCACTTGTTGTCGACTTTACCTATAGTTGTAGCACGCCGCTGCTAACCTCCAGCTCTTTTTCCGTCGTCTTATCGTTCGCCGTTTATGACCTTACGTTTAGGTTGTTGATCGGGATGCGCTACTTGTTTTAAGTTCCTTAACTTAATTAATTTGTATACAGGTGTTTTGTTTTTTGTGTACAGGATCTGTCGGGCTTCTCTTTCTTCGACGTTTTGTTATCATATTCGCTTCGACTGCTTGTCTTTCTATTGTCATGCTTCTTATTACTGCCTTGTTTCTAACCACCAGTTCTTGTTTTTTTTCGGTATTGTAAATGAGTAAGTTTGATAAGGGATAGTCTTTGATTTTGTTGTAAGTGCAAGGAGTATTGATATATATATGATTATATTTATTTTATATTTAGTTTTTATTTTTTTTTATTATTTATTTATATAGTTTAATTTCTTTTTTGTTTTTTAGCTTTTTTATTAATATATATTTTTTTAAATTTTTAACGTTTTTGAGATTTTAATTTTATATTATATTTTATATTATAATTATATAAATTTTTTAATAATAATTAATATTATTCTATAGTTTAATCCATACTATATTTATATATATCTAATTATCTAGTTATTTAGATGTGAATTTTGTGACTAGATATATATAATAATTAATTATATTTATTTAGTATTAATGGAATAATACATCTCCAGTTTGTATCTATTTAGTGAAAGATTCTGTTTTATATATTATTACTAATGCCCCCGTTCGGTATTGGAGTCTACTTAATTATTAAATAATGAGTCATTTTCTATTAATGTCATTCCTATTCATTTAACTCTATCTTGTTTTTTTTGTTGTTTTATTTTTTAGTTTTATCTATTGTTTATTGTTTTTTTTTGTTTTATACCTTCTCTTAACAATTGTATTTATAAGGCGGTTTTATGCATAGAATAAAGTATACAAATCATTCATGATTAGACTTTAGATTAGATACTGATTTTTATCCACAATGAGTTAACTTTTAAACTTAAAAATAGCCAAAAAATAATAAAACAAATATGAAAAAGTTTTGTTTTTGCGCCAATGTGTTTTCGTTTTTTGGTGCTTTCTTTTTCTAATAAATAAATCAAATCTATTGTCTAGCTATTTCTTTGATTTTTTTACTGTTTTTTTTTTTTTTATAAAATTATTACGTATCACAGTTTTTGTTTTTTTATTTAATTCTCCAAAACTTGTCATTGATTATTTTATTTATTATTATATATCTTATTATTCGTATTATTTTATCATATATATTGTATAATTATTATAGCATTTGTGTTAGTTTTATTATTTATCTTTAGTATCTTTATCTATTATATTTATTATTTATGATATTTATTTATATTATATTTTTATTTTACGTGTGTATGTGTATGGCTTGTGTGGTATGTATTTTTTGATGTCCTGGCTCATTATTTTAATGTGTTATTATATGATTTGGTTATGAATAAGATATTATAGGATTCTTGTTGATTTTTTTTTGTTTATATTCTGTCTATTTGTGGTAGAGGTGGTCTTTTCTAGGAAGGGTGATATTGTTGTTATATAACGATAGTGGGTCTGATGGGGAACTTTTAGACTGTATCTTGTATAATTCTATCTTCTCAACAATGATATGGCAATGGTTTGCTGGACTGTTCGTTCTATAATGGAAATGCATTATTTACCAAGCTGCTTAATTTGATATTGACTCATTATTTATTTATTTATTTATTTATTTATTTATTTATTTATTTATTTATTTATTTATTTATTTATTTATTTATTTATTTATTTATTTGTTTAGTTATTTATTTGATGAGGCTGGGAACCAAGTTTATGAGGTTTAATCTTAGGAATGTAATATATACATGGTGTCCTAGAATGAAACTGCGTCACTTCCTACACGGTCACATTGAAAGAAAATAGGAGCATATTACTCTTTACATGTATTTTCGTTAACATTTCGTTACGGAGATACAGCTCACACCAGTCAACTGTATAATTAAATATTGCGACACAGGCAAACTAACGTACGAGACGCGAGATATGGAAGTAGTGTGTAGATAAACGACAACAATCAACGAAATTATACCTCCGCAATGAGTCAAGTGGTAACCTATCGCAGGGTTAGTTTACCAACATATAAGTGTGACGTCTCCCTCGCTCACATTGTCTTAATATTATCGTGTCGTAATATTCGTGGATCATAATATTACATACGTTTTTCGATGCCCCACATGTATTCCAACAGGGAGTATGCCTATATTGTGTGCGTGTACGGATTGTATGACGAGAATGCAAGTGAGGCGCGGCGCGCATTTCCTGTGCGGTATCCAACGAGAAGGTTGCCGCATAGGTCTATTTTCAAGAGGACGTATCAGCATTTGTGTGATGCTGGGACATTTAGACCGGTTGACATTGCGTGTGGAGTTTATGTTATGTAGTACTTCGCCACCGCCATCATTCCTATGACATTACCCGGTATTTTGACGAGTGTACGTAGAGCGGTGGCCAAACTTGCTTCTCCATGTTCAGCAATATGGAGAACACTGGCGGCGGATGGACGCCATGAAATATAATTTGCAATGTGTTCGGTATTTACTGTCAACCAACAAAGGACGTCGAAGAAATTTCTGTGAATGGTTCATCGGGCATTGTAATGCGAACAGACTTTTCCCAGAGTCGGTGCTGTGGACGACCGAAGTCATCTTCAGTAGAAGTGCCACTCACAACCATAGGAACAGTCACGAGTGAGCGCAAGAGAATTTTCATGCAATCAGGGAGCACCATTACCAGCATGAATTTAAATGTAATGTGTAGCTTTGATTGCTAGTTCACAATCTCCTCTGCCCCTATTTTCTATCTGACCGCCTGAACGGACAGAACTACCTTCAGTTCCTCAGAAATGGGTTCGGGGTGCTTCTTGAAGATGTACCCGTGTTATATCTACGTCACATGTGGTTTCAGTTGGATGGTTGCCCAGCTCACTTTTCCAGAGACACACGCACATGACTTAATACTAACTACACTTTACGATGGATTGGTCTGGAAGACACTGTTGCCTGGCCTCCACGTTAGCCGGACTTCACACCGTTCGACTTCTTTACCTGGAACGTAATCAAAGGTGTCGTATACGCCACCTCAGCCAATGACGTTTGGAAACTGCAGGAAAGAATCAGGCAAGCATGTGCAGACATAACAGTAGATGAATGCCGGTCTGGGACAATGTTCGTTTTACGAAGGTGGCGTGCATGCGTCAGGGCTGGAGGGGCGCACTTTGAACACCTATTATATCTGTATCTGTTGTATTATAATGTCCTAAATAAAGATATGCAATCCTGTTGTTCATGGGGAATCTTGTGTCGCATATCGTATTCCCACCCTCTTAGGTTGGTTCCATCGCTAATAACTCCGTATCGAAGCTTTACCGAGCATACATGTATAGAGTATTATGTTCCTATTTTCCATCAATGTTCCCTTATATATATATATATATATATATATATATATATATATATATATATATATATATATATATATATATATATATATATATATATATATATATATATATAGTTAATAAAATATATATATATATATATATATATATATATATATATATATATATATATATATATATATATATTGTTGTTTTACATGTAGAATATTTTTAGAAGTAATTAAAGATGCGAATGAGATAAATATAGAAGATAAGATGAAATCAATTGCCCCCAAAAATATGAATTATAATTCAAAGGTTTAAATTATTGGAAATGGAAAACTCTTCTTCTCCCATCACTCTTGCTAATTTTCGCTCAACTCGGAGTCTTTGCAGGGATATTATTCGTAAGGCTAAGAGTACTTTCACCAGGAAGTGCGCTGACTTCCTTGGATCTCCTACTGATAAAAATTTCTGGCCCCTTGCCAAAAAATATTTCTAATAACTTCTGTAAATCTGCCTTTCTTCCTCTTATTCGTTCTGACGGATCTGTAGCTAATACTTCTTCTTAAAAGGCTAATTTCTTCGGCCTCCTCTTTTCATCTAATTCCACCCTGGACAATTCCGGCTAACCCTCCCTCATACTCCTTCTTCTCTCAGGTGTCCCATAGCTCCGCTCCGATCCTTCTAACTATCGTCCTATAGCTTTCACTTGTATTTTGTCAAAAATCTTTGAAACTCTCCTCAGCTCTCATTCCCTGGAACATTTGGAGTCTCATTCCCTCCTTTCAGATCACTAGTATGGCTTTCGACGTTCGAGGTCAACTGGCGACATTCTTTCCTATCTCACTGATTTATGGTATTTTGCCCTAAGGGATCATGGGGAGTCATGTGTGGTGGCTCTTGTTATATCCAAAGCCTTTGGCCGGATATGGCATACGTCACAACTCTCTAAGCTTCATTCCTTTGGGTTTCCTCCTTCTCTTTGCTCACTTTTGTCTAGTTTTCTCTCACAACGTTCCATATCGACACTTGTTGATGGAGCGACCTCTTTTTTCCTTTCCTGTTAACTGTGGTGTTCCGGAAGGTTCTGCTTTATTTCCAACTTTGTTCTTACTACTCATTAACGATCTTCTTAGCTACTCATCTAACTCTATTCATTCTTATGCCGATGACTCAACTCTCCATTCTTCCACTCATTTCAAATCTGCTCCTTCTTTCAATTCTAGAGTTGCTTTTCGTCTTCGGCTTTCCGATTCTATTCTCGCTGATCTGGATGGGATTTCCCGGTTGGGTCACATCAACCTTGGGAAGTTCAACTCTTTAAAAACTCAACTTCTTCACATCTCCCTCTCAAAAACACCTCCCAACTTTCCTATCTTCTTCGACGGCTCTCCCGTCTCATCTGTGGACAACATAAACATTCTTGGTCTAAACATAAAAAATAAACTCTCTTGAAAACGTCACATCACAACGGTTGCTAAGGTGGCCTCAAAAAAGCTCTGTTCAGGTTGCGGGAATTTTTTTCTTCCGAACAGTTACTCCAATTATATAAGGGTCTTTCTTATCCGCCCTTATATGGAGTACTGTTCCCACATGGGGGGAGGGCTCCAGTTCCTCCCTTCTTTGGATAGAGTTCAGTCTAAGGCTAAAAGGTTAATAAACTGTCCCCTACTTTAAAACTCTCTTGACCCTCTCTTGACCCTCTCTATCTCTGCGACGTGATGTTGGTGCTCTATCTCTTTTCTATAGTTATTACAACGGCAGGTGCTCGAGGGAGTTGAACTCACGCATTCCGCAGCAATTGACCAGTCCTCGTAGCACAACGGGTGCACTGCTTTCTTATGAATTTTGTGTGAATATTGAGGACTCTAGGCTTGTTCGTTGGGGTGCCTCCTTCTTTCCAGGCATCTTTCTTCTGTGGAACTCTCTACCTTCATCTGTTTTATCTGCTGTATTTAATCTCTCTCTCTCTTCAAGTCCTTCGTCTGCGGTCACCTCAGGGATTTGCGTTAAACTTGGAATTGGGTGGGTTTCCCCTATTTATTGTTTTTTTTTTATTATTATTTTATTATTCTGCCCCGTGAGTGGTGATTACCTGTTAAAAAAATTAAAAAATAAAACTTTTAGTTGAAACAAAATAAAGATACAAAATACAATATCCGATTAAGCCACTACTGCTCCAATCAAGTCATATATATTTCCAACCCAAGTAGGGTGATTTGAGAAAGAGAATGAAATATACTAGGCATAATTAATGGGTTAATAATTTGCTTTTGGGAACAGCATAGAAAATAATGTTACATTAATTTAAAACGAATTGAAAGTATATACGTAAACATCTTGAAATGTGGTTCATCAGTAAGAATCTGGATGGTTACCAGATCAAGCCTATGAAAGGTTAGAAACTAAAGCATCTTAATACAGAAATGGAAGAAAATAACACTGGACGACAAAATTTGACATTTTGTCTGTTAAATGAGTAAAAATGGGTGTTTCTTATAGAGTTTTGTGCGCTGGTTCCGAATTTTCATACCATTTTGTTGTAACGGACAGGGTTTTTTTTGTAATACGAAATTAAAAATTTAATATTGTTATAAAATGATAAGCTTTAGTTAATTTACTCACCTATATACTTCTGCAATTTAAAATGTAGATTGTGAAGATTTTCTGCTGTAGTTTGCTTGAGGAACATCCCTTTTAAGTCCCCAACAATAGTCTGCAAGCATATTTGGATTCCAATTTCCCTGATAACGTTTTTCGATAGTTGAAATATCTTGGTGGAATCGCTCACCATGCTCATCGCTTATAGCGCCTAGATTGCAGTTAGGAAAAAAGTCCAAGTGTGAATGAAGGAAATGAATTTTTAGGGACATGTTACATTCCATTGCTTTATAATTTCGAAGGAGTTCGGAAACTAGTTCTTCATAGTTATCGGCCTTAATATTGCCTAGAAACCCAGTTATGACATTTTTGAAGGATCTCCATGCAAGTTTTTCAATATTATTCAAGCTTTCATCAAAGTGATGGTGACCTTCATTAAGCGCCCTTACAGGACCGACATATACTCCCTCTTTAATTTTAGCCTCACTGATCCTAGGGAATTTCTTATTCACGTATAGGAACACTGGACCACTTTTATCCATCGTTTTTACAAAAAATTTCATTTACCCGAGTTTGATGTGCAAAGGAGGAAGATATACTAGTTCAGGTTTCACAAGTGGTTGAAAAATTACATTTTTTTTCCAGGTATTAGATTTCTTTTAGGCCATTGTTTCTTGACAAAATGATTTTTGCGATCTCTGCTTTCCCACTCGCATAGGAAACAACAAAATTTAGTATATCCTTGTTGGAGACCTAACAAAAGTGCTATAACTTTTAAATCGCCGCATATATTCCAAGAATGCTGTTCGTATCGTATTTTCGATAACAAAATTTTCATGTTGTCGCAGGTCTCTTTCATATGGGCTCCATAGGCAATAGAAGTGTCGAAGGTTTCACATTTCCATTATGAAGAAGCACTGCTTTTAAACTGAGTTTAAAAGAATCTAAAATCAATCTCCATTCCTTAGGATCATGACAGTCTCCTAATTCTCTCATTAATGAATCAACATCAGTACAATACATTAAATTGCCGTCTACCGAGAAAAAGCGTCGGAATTCTTCTTCGCGTCGCCGATAAGAGGAAATTGTAGTTCCCTTCTCAAGGAGATTCCAACCCTTTAATCTAGATGCTAATAGTTCTGCCTGTTTCTTTGACAATGATAGATGGCGAATTAGATCATTGAGTTCATGCTGATTAATTCTATGAGGTTCTGTTGACATTCCATCATAATCAAGATCTTCAAAGTCGTCATTTTCTGGACGTAATTGTAAATCTTCTTTGTCGGAGTTTTCTGACAGGAGATTCACATTTTCAGGTGGTGCAGGGGATAGGAAGCTCCTCGTTGTGAGGAACAGGCCTAATAGCCGAAGGTAGGTTTGGATATTTAATGGTCTTCTTGGTCTTGATTGTTATTACAGCAATTTTTGTAATGCAAAAATAACAGTCTTTTGCGTGATCCTTTGGTTCCCTCCATACCATTGGAATTGCAAATGGCATATGTCTGACTGTCCGTTAATTCAACCACTATGGTAATGTTACACAAGACGCACAGCAAATATGAGGTGCCCAAGATTTATCTTGATCACCAATCTTAATTTCAAAATAAAGATTATATGCTTTTTTTTTATTAAGGGAGTAATTAATATTCCTCATTTGGGACTTCAACGTTACCTCACCACAAATGTAACAAAATTTGTTTGGATCATTTTTACATTTCCCTGGCATTTTAATTAAGGTATCTGATATGTAAGTGAAACTAAACAATTTGAACGTATATATATATTATATATATATATATATATATATATATATATATATGATATATATATATATATATATATATATATATAGGCATTTATATATATATATATATATATATATATATATATATATATATATATATATATATATATATATATATATATATATATATATATATATATATATATATATATATATATATATATATATATATATATATATATATATATATATATATATATATTTATATATATATTTATATATAAATATATATATATATATATATATATATATATATATATATATATATATATTTATATATATATATATATATAT